>CM002483.1:17061179-17100730 GCA_000325765.3 Leersia perrieri | reverse complement strand
CACTGTTGGCGCACGGCAAAGGTGGTTTTTGCCGTGCGCCCGACATTTGACGCACGGCAAACGGATGCACGCACGGCAAAATACCATTTTCCGGTAGTGGGAAAATGAAATCAGAAGAAAGGAGAGCTGAGCCGCTAGCTACTATCTCCGTATAAAATTATAGCTATATCTAACAAGTCTAATCAAACTTATAATTTTTTGATGGCGGAAAGTATTTTTAAGCACTTGCATTTGATTTAGAATATTACCGGATTATTTACTTGAGTAGGAAAATATTAAATACTTTAGTATATGAACTTTAAAAAAAACTTAAAACAAGTGGCCAAGTAGTATATTACTATTTTCGTCCCAAAATATTGTTATTTCTAGTTATGAATAAAGACATTTAGTAACCACTATCCATATTAATTGTAAGATATGCTACATCGTAGTCCAAATATTCATATTCTTTGATGGAGAGAGAAATTTTGAAAAAAAAAACTATAAGACCAACGTACTATCTATACTACTATAAAAGTCCCTGGTGGTGGTGGTGACAACGAATCTGCCACCGCACTTCTAGACATAGTATTTTTTATAAATTAACCCATTACATTTTCTGATATTATGGAACAATCTAATATTTGGTTCAAATAGTTGAATAGCAAGGTCATGATCGTTTTGCTTTTTCTAACAAGCGGTAGCTACGTGAACGAAGCAACAAAAAATAATTTGTGGGTAAAACCTTTACATCTGAATTTTTCGCATTTTAAAATCCAAAAGGCAAAAAAAAACCCATGATGAAATAACTCCAAATTCATCTTCAAAATTCAAATTTGGCTTCTTATGATGGTAAGGATAAGTGCAAACGGCCCTAAAAATTTTGAATAAGCAAACAAGTGACACTAACATATTTGCCAATTTTTCTAAAAAAATGTCAAAAGAATATAATTTCAATATAACATATTTTAATTTATACATAGAAAAACATGGATATTTTGCTAGTATTAATTATGTAAGAGGAGATTACAACCCTGCCATTGTGCGAACAATAAATACTAATTGGCAAAACAAAACAAAGAGGCTCTACATATTGAAAATATAGCCGTAGGAGAAATGTACTCAGACAGGCATAATAATCACGTATTCCCTCTGTCCCATATTATAAGATATTTGAATTTTTTTTATAACATTTAACCATTCGTCTTATTCACAAAATTTTAAAAGTATTATTCGTTTTATTATCAAAAGTATTTTGAGCACGGCTTATCATTTTTTATATTTGCACTAAATTTTTGGATAAGACGGTCAATTCTACAGACAAAAACTCTAATCCCTTATAATATGGAACGGAGGGAGTAAAATCCTAACAAATTAAAACCCCGTCTTTCACAAAAGAATACGAACAAGCACACGGATCACCATGCATCTTCATTCCTTTGACATGTTAGCAAATCGACGTCAAAACGTACAGTCAACAACCCAAACTCTCAAGACGGTGCTACTGATATATTGGATCATCGGTAACCCATCATACAAGCTATTCTAGATATTTATCAAGGATCGATTGTACCAATGAATTACCCATTAATTAATTGACGGAGAGATAAAAGCAATAAACTCTAAACAGATCCGGCCAGTTCATGCATGGACGAAAATCAAGCTCTAGACCTCTAATATATAGTACTTTATTCGAGAAAACTCTGAAAAACTTACTTGACTAGCTAGCAGAATAGTATAACTGTAAACTCGATTCATACTTGAAGAAATGAAAAAAAATGTTAGTGCTCAGTGTTAAAATTCCGTCATCTTTTATACAAGCGTAAATCAAAATTAAGCTTGCTTGATTGTTTGTATATAGATTCTTAACATCATAATCCATCTAGCCATTTAAAAAAAAAACTTATCTGTTTTTTCAACAACATGCAAGTAAAAGGTGTGATTGTATAGTATCTAGCGCTAGCTAGATGTAGAAAATCCATATACATGCATTCGCAGCATTCTGAAGGTTTTCAGCCGCAGCTGCACCGTACTTCCTGTATGTAGTGGTAGTGCACGAATGATGAGCCAAGAGAGAGAATAAACATGGTACGCACGGTCTGGGAATCAGATCAATGACGTACACGCTGGACCCAGGAATTGAATCAATGTTTGTTAGGTTGATTAATATTGGTACTATTACATTTTTGGTGCCAGTTAATTAGTCATCCATAGAAATTAATCTCACGGTTGGTATGCCGATCGATGGCCTATCAGGAGTTACTACCTCCGTTCCATAATATAACAATCTAGGAATGAAGGGTTAAATCCTCTCACTTTTAAGTGTTGTTTCATATTAACCGTTTGTATGAGTTCGAGAGGTACAATGTGTGCAGTAGATGCGTGTGCTGTGGTAGGTAGTTCGGACAACTTTAACAATATCCAATTAGACAAGGTTGTGGGAGGGCTTTGAATTTTTTTTTGATAATGTGAAAGCATCCTCTCTCTCCCTTTTTTTCAATAGGTTACAAATACTTATAATACCGTTTGAGAAGTTATCTTATTGGCTTATTTGGTGGATATATATGAAGGATATATGGAGGTTAGGTTGTGCGAGGGCTTCGAATGAAAGTCCATTATCAACTTATTTGGTCATATTAAGATGAGTCTAGCGATACGGCGCCGGTGATGCCCTCTTGCCAGCCTCCCTCCCTCCGAGTGGCAGCAAGATTTGTTAGGGTTCATACCACACATCCTACGATCTAGGGAACATATATATCTTCACGTATACGATCTGTTTCCATAAACATACAAGGAAATCTGCAAAGATATTAAGGAAAATATTCTCACGGGTATAGTGACTACGGAGTCTAACTTGAAGAAGACTATGTCTTTTCCATATTGTGCAGAGTTCGATGTTTCTAAGTCTTATTTGGATATACATGGTGCCTGGGGTATAAAGGACGGACCCCCTTAGGGGCTAAGGGGGATCGAATCTGGACATCAACACAACCACCACAAATTACGAAGCAGGAGCACGTGATAGCTGGTCGAACCCCTCGACTACAATCTCGTTGACATCACCAGATTCATCTGTTCCTTTGTACTCTATGATTTTTCCATATCAATTCTATATAAACTGGATTAGGGTATTACCCATTCAAGGGCCTAAACCAGTATAATCCTTGTCTCGACATGTGAATGATGTCGTTTTGCTTAGTCCTTACATCAACGTACCCCAATACCCTATCTATCTGGTCTACGAATATCACCCGTCGACAAGATTCCCCCAATCCATCTTCGTCGACACCTTAGGCAGCCCATAGTCGCCAGAGACTCCATCACCGCTCCGCCTCCCAACACTCCACTGCTGAGATTTCCCTGCCACCAACACCGGGCCCATCGTCCTCGTCGGGCTAGAGTCGGAAACACCTCCCACTTTCCCACCCCCACCCCAACCCCTCCTCCCCCACCCGCAAAAAACCAAAGTCGTAGATTCTTTGCTAGAGTTCTAGTCTTGTTGGAGTTCGCCGGAGAAAAGTTGGAGCACAGATTGTAAGGTCAGTAAATCGTGTAATTTTTCCCCCAAAGATCATGCAAGTGATGTTTATCAAAATTATTTCACATATTAGGATTGCACGACATTAATGAGTAACAACTAAACCATGATAAGTTTCCTTTCTTCACCAACCACTCAGTCCATCATCACTGTCAAAATGTACTTACCGATGTTATAGCATGCCCAGTTTAATTCATAGTTTTTCTTCTACACACAAGCAATTTTGCAATATGTTTGCTATAATTTGTCGGTTTCGCTAAACCCGATACTATTACTGTAGGTCTGCGACTGATTATACCTTTATGTGAGACATATTGCAAGCTGCTTTCACTGCTACATATTAACACCATATGCTTCGTGACCTGCATATGCCCATTCACAGCATAGCCACCGCAGTTAGACTACTGTGACATAGATAGTATAGAACTTGTCTTGGATCAATTAACATGGGCAATCCAAACAAAAGCTTACCAGCATGAGTGCATGATATTTCTTCTTTTTTTTTTGTGCGGAAGTGCATGATATCTCTTTATACCTACTTCTCCCACATCAATAATAAGATGGCTAAATTGGGTTCAACACATGCACGGTGATTCTAGGGATGGAAGGATGGGGTAAATAAGGTGACTTACCTAGATTGGAATGAGTCTGTAACTCTGGGTCTACTGAAATTAGATGAAGGAGGAAAGGCCTTAAAGAGGTGGGGCAATAGTGGGACGATCACCTCAATCATCAAGAAAGGTAGAGGTTAACAAAGGCGTGCGGTAGAGGAGAACAAAGCAAGAAGAATTGGTGATAGGATAGTGGGGCATCATCGGCACTTGAGAAGAAAACGAGAGCTCCAGGATGATATCACATTAATTATATTAGTGTTAAAATTTAGTAGACACATCTTAAGAAGACAACTCCAGACATATACCTATTCAGATCGTTTTCCTAAAATATATTCTATTAGTTAGAAATAGCTATATTTTAAAACAGAGGTAGCAGCAGAGAGGGCAAGAGTTCATGAGAGGTTAAAGGTTGTGTACGAGTTCACAAGTTATAAAGAGTCAAAGAAACAGAAAACTAAACGAATTAATGACTCCTGTAGTTATTTTAACATGCATGCCGTCGACCATGGTAGATTACTGCATCAGGAACAGTAACATCCCGTCCTCTCTTTGAAGTCTGAACAGTCAGGAACCTCTGTTTGAAGTCTGAACGTACTACAGTCAGGATTCGGGACCGACGTGTACGTAGCCATATTGGCCACTATGGACCGTGACGAAATTAATTCGGAGCTCGTCGCAGGTGTAGGCGACTATTAGCAGTACTAGCTAGTCGAGTCGTACGAGTCGTAGACTTGCTGTCCACCTGCATGCAGGCTGATCAGGCCATCGATCACGGCCATCATCACGATTTCTATGCATTTCCCTTCTTTTGGAAATCCCGTTCATGTCCGATTTGACATTTCCTGCGTTCCCTGCATGCACGTTTAGAGATTTTCTCTCAATATTTCAAGAGTTGTTAGATCCTCCAGGAATTTCACGCGTTGTTAACGCAGCATTACTTGCCAGTAAGGATAGCTGGCGACAGTACGTAGCTTAATTGGATCGATCTTGCTTTATTTCTGCTGTTCACGTAGTCATGTCCCCCACGATCGATATATATTCCGATCGATCTCCAAAGCCGCGCGTGCGTGGTTCATCGATCGATCTATCGACGGATCACCATTGATTCACCACCACGAACACGCGCTTTTGCAACGTATACGGGATGCGATGCAGCTATCGGTGGAAATGGCCGGGCCTCCACGCACGATAAAGCAATTAGCATGCATATCCGCCGCAAAAATCTCGGGCGACCCGGTGGTGTTCTCTTCTGCTTGTCGCGACGCCCTTTGTACAGTGATTCCGTTGCATTTTTCCCGGTAGTGCAGTGCAGGTGCAAAGCAGTGCGCGCGGCGGCTTGCGCACGAAGCAAAAACACACATCTCACCGGACTAACCGCGAGCGCTGCATGCCGGATCGATCGATGCATGTGTGTGTCCCATGCATTCTGTAACGGATGTGGAATTAAAGAGGAGGTGAGATCGAGCTAGCTCCGTGCATGCATGCATGGTCCAGGACTCGATCTCTCCAGGTCGATCGCAAAAGCCATTTGGATTTGATCCGTTCGGAGCAAAAGTAGTACAGATCCAGAAAACCAACGAGAGAGAACAGAACAGGATCGGTGAGCACACGGTAATTTCCGTTCAACGTACGGGCATACATCCGATTGTTTTGCCCTCTGTCACTTGACTTGCAGATACGGCACAACTAACTGCACAAGCAAGGTTCAGGCCGGGCGAAAATTTTCTTTTTTGTTCCGGCGAAAAAACTTCAAAAGCAAGCAGCGGCTGCTCATCGGCATCTGCTCATTCAGAAGCTAGCCGATGATGGACTAGCGCTAGCTGCAGGCTGCTGCATTGGTCCGACCTGCCGGGCACCGGCCACACCGGCAGCGCGATCGATATGAAGAGAGGCGACAGGGACAGCCACATTGCAGTGCATTTTGCCACAAGCTAGCAAGGGACGTGTATAAGAGTAAAACAAGAACGTTAGTCAGGGACAAAGGCCGTCCGTTGCAAAATAAAGCTGCCTTCGCTAGGGTCCCCCATTTGTTTCACTTCACATGCCAAGCACAAATATGTATACGGACTATCGATCTATAGGATCCATCCAACACGTAGTACGTGCCTCCATTCGGCGCTACACAGTACTACTAACACTTACTGTAGCAGTAAAAGGTCACATGGGAGGAAACGTCACACTGTCACTCACAGCAACGTCACATTGTCACGTACAGTACAGTACAGTCTTACCTTAAGCTCAAGTGGTTATTTGGATTAAAGATTTTTTTTTAAGTTCGTGTCTCATCGAATATTTGCATGTCAATTAGTAGTATTAAATATAGACTGATAATAAAACTAATTACATAAATAAAGGCTAATTCATGAGATGATTTTTTAAGCCTAATTAATCCACGATTAGCAAAATTTTACTGTAGCATCACATTCGCTAATTATGGACTAATTAGGCTCAATAGATTCGTCTCGCGAAATAGTCCAAAGTATGGGGTGGGTTTTATTAATGTTACATATTTAATACTTTTAATTAGTGTCGCGAAATAGTCCAAAGTATGAGATGGGTTTTATTAATATTACATATTTAATACTTTTAATTAGTGTCCAAACATTCGATGCGACAGGGACTGAAAAAAAAATCCCTCCATCCTATTACAAAATCCCTCCATCCTATTACAAATAGGTCTAAGCTTACTGCTTGTACATCATATCAACCAGGCCCCCCATATAGCCTCTTCATCGTACCTATACTAGTATAGGAGTAGTAGGAGTATGTTCCTGTACAGGGATCAAATCACCGATGAGTGAGTTATTAATGAATGGTCAAATCATCTAATCAACTCGAGTGTGATGGTCAAGTCCAACTCCCAACTTACCGTACCACCAAAACCAACGTGTGTTCATCCACGTACGGCCCGGCCCACCTATCGCTTCCCCAACCCGCTTGCTTGGGCTCCGTTGTTCTCGGCCTTTGCACACCGCGAAAGTCCATGAAATCAACGCGCGGGCGTGGCGTACTCCCGTGCATGGGCCGCACGGCGCCCGAGCCGAACACCACCGTGTGAGGCCCATGTAGTCGACGTGCGTGCGGCTCGGCCACCGGGTCCGCGGATCCGATCGCATCCGGTGGATGGTCCCGCGACGCATCGAGTCCCGAAGAGATCGCCACCGCCTCGTGAGGCCGAGACGTGTCGGTGTCGGCATGTTTCGCTCGGCACGCGACGCGATGAACCCACGAGAACTCCACCCGCATCCCGAAAGCTCGCGAGACAACAACGCTCCAGTCCAGATCGAACCAGACGGAAAACACACACGACACACCACCAGAGGAGGAATTTTAACCGCGAGTGTTCATCACGTCCCTGTCGATTGGATGCAAACCATCCATGTGCTCGCCTCGTCAGAACCCCAAGCGTGCGATGCAGCGGTCGTGGGCGTAATGCAGAGCACGTGACGGTGCAGAGCATCACACAGCGACGACAACCCAACATGATACAAGCCACTATTAAAAGAGATCAGAAGAATATATAGTGCGGAAAAGAGGCCACCAAACAACTAATACTAGCTAGCATAGCAACAAAAGATGAAAACACGACCGTGAACAACATATGTAGTAGTAGTATGTCCGAAACACAAACTGCTGCTACGAAAGAATATCTCTAGATCTCCTCTTCTACTGCTTGCAAAATGCATCGCACATTGCGTGAGTACAACACGCCACATGGTAGCCACCATCACAAGGAAAGAGTTCGTCGAGTTCGTCAGTTCAATAGGAGTAATAGAGAGGCTACAAACTCAAGTACCACTAGTACTGAACTACTAATCGATCAAAACCAGTAGGGGAGCGCAGGGCCGGAAATGCAGAGAGCGAGACAAGCAGCAGCGCCACATTGCATATGCCCACCACCTTGGCCCCCTACCATCGCCGACGAGGCGGAATTCGCCGCCATTTTTGTGGCTCTACATCAACAGCAATGGCGCGACGGCGAGGAGGGCGGCTGTGGCGGCAGCCAGCTGAGAACGTTCCGGCGCGGCGACATTGTAGTCAGGGTTCATGGCGCCGGTCGATGGACCATATGCGCCGCCGAATGGCGGGCTCAGAGCGCCTCCCTGAGTGCCGGTTGTCGAACCCGGTGCGGTGACCCCGGCGCCGGTACCCATCCCTGTGCCTGTGCCGGTGCCGGTACCCATGCCAGCGCCGGTTCCGGTGCCGGTGCCTGCGCCGCCCGTGCCAGCTCCAACTCCGGTGCCGGTACCGGCTCCCGTGTTTGTTCCGGTGCCGGTGCTGGTTCCACCAGTTCCCATTCCAGTTCCGGTGCCAACGCCGCTGCACACAACGATTCAGATTTCAGACATAGCAGTGAGCAAAAAAACTTGTAATGCAGCTTACAAAGTCTTGATAGACATTGACACGTTGCACAAATTTGGACATGCTTAGACTGAAGAAAGCTAATGTGAGTGGAGTGTGTATGCAGATACTGATGAGCTGGTGTGTAGGTGCAATGTACTTTGAGATAGTGTAGAGCGGCGGCCGCCCTACCCGGACCCTAGCAAGCCGCTTTCATCCTTAAAAGACGTTGCTTTAAGCTCCCATTAGAAGATCCGTTTCAGTTGCCTTTAATTTCACATGGTCAAGAACCTTATGCAAACCACAGCTATGAACTACTTTTGCATGGAAAGAAGAAGCTTTTACGCGCACTGAACATTGTTTCACTAGATTATTCCAGATTTGGCGCACCCAACTTGCAAATTTGCAATACACAGCATGACACGTCTCCTCTGAATATACGTCTCGGTAGATGCAGATACAGTATATACCCTTGGTTAATTAGTGAGATCTCGTAGAATTAAAAATCTGTCTGTTGGGTAAGTACGGCCGTGCGTGCTCACAATAAAAGAATCCAGATTGATGCAAAGCAATCCGATTAAAGTATCAGGCCATACTGCAGATTGCTTAAAATACTCTAATTTCTTTTCAAGCTCAAGAACCTAAGTTCAATATGAACAAGAACACAAGTAAAGATGTATAAGTAAAAAAGGGGGAGATTTGATTTGGTACTACCTGGCGGAGGCTGGGTACTTGCAGGTGCCGGAGCTGGGGTCGGTGTTGGTGAGGGTGGCGACGCCGCCGAAGTCGCAGGTGGCGCCGATGGGGCTGTTCTTCTGGAAGTAGCTGTTGGTGGCGTAGGAGCAGTGCGCCACGATGGTGCTGGGCTGACTGCACGCCCCGCTAGGCATGATCTGCGTGCAGTCCGCGCCGCGCCAGCATGCGTAGTCGATCGCCTTCTGCATCGCCGCCGGGCTCTGGTCCGGCTTGCACACGCAGAACGCCCCATCTGACATTCAGAATCGGCAGCAAAAAAAAGCTCAGTACTGAACGCATGTTCAAATCTATCAAGAGATTCTTGAATCTTTCCTCTTTGACATTTCTACTGTGCGCACAAATAAAAGGGGAAACACACAAGGAAAGAGAGCGTCCGCATCCACAAGATTTGAGAAACCAGCAATCGCAAGAACATAAAGCCATTGGTCATTGCTCTAAGCAAAGATTCATACTACTACAAGCAACTCAATGAGCTAAAAAGGGGGCAGAAAACTCAAGAACCAACACAGGTTTTCCTTGTCTTTTTCTCGCATACTAGGTTGGATTGGGCCTCACCTGAGCCTGTGGACATGGCCAGCAAGAGCAGCAGGAGCAGCGGAATCGCCATGGCAGCACCACCAGCAACACAGCAAGAGCTCTCTCGAGACCAGTCGGTGTAGGAAGTCGGGAGGGGGAGAGGAAGATAGTGTGTGCGCAGTGCAATGCTGTCAACCTCACCAAGGCGTGGTGTCCTTTTTATCGGTGAGCCAAGCCACCGACCGACCATGCGACGAGGCCGTTTTTATTTTTCTTTTCTCTGCACACGCCTCGTCAGTGTGGCAGCGTCCTGTGTCACCTGTGTGCGTGTGTGACCGTTCATGGGACCCTCCTTTGGGCGAGGCGCCGCCGTGTCCGCTTGCCAACGGCTTTATTTTTCGGCGGTGAGGTGGTGACTCATGGACCCATCGTCCTCTCTCTCTTCCTCACACACACAAAAGCGGAAATGCGCAATGCGCGCCCGGTACAGTGTGCTGTCCTGCTTTGGCGTGGCATGGCATGGGAGACGATGCGGAGCTGTGTTTTTATCATGGCTTTACTGTGCTTCTTTTTTTTTTTTTGGGAGGAAAAGGTGCCGTGGTGGTGGACTGGTGGTTGATGGAGGCGGCCAAACTGAGGGGGGCTAACGTTCGGATTCTGGGGTATTTTATGGCCTATGTTTATTTGTTGTGTATATTCGTCGTTTATTCCGACAAATCTTACCGTTCCTTGGATTAAAGAACGAATGTTTGGAGCAAAGTTGGCCAGGAAGAAGGCAAAAGGGATGTGTTCTTCTAATTCTAACTGTTCTAGAGGTTTGATGGTGGACCACTGGAAAGCATGGAATTATTACTTGCTGGGAAATTTTGTTTTGGTTAACTCTCTCCACTCGAGTGTTCTAGTAGGATATTCTACCACTCTACTGTGACATTCCGACCTAGAGTTTAATAGGATTGGTAGAATACTCATATTAATAAAAGTTATAACTTCTTTTTCGGAAGACAGCTTATGAGAACTCCAGGTTAAGCGTGCTTGGCTTGGAGTAATCTTGGGATGGGTGATCGACCAAGAAGTTCTTCCCGGTGCGCATGAGTTGTACCGTTCAGCTGGCTAGCTGGCTCCAGCCAGCCTAGATAGCTCTTAAAAAAACATTCAGTCCAGCCCAACCAATCGAACATGGCTTGTGTGAAAGCATGTGTGCTATGTGGCCAAACGATCTACTTCCAGTAACTTATTTTGTTTCAGTGGTATTTTTTTTTCACAAGCATCACTACCAGTACTCGTACATACATCAAATGTGCTCCACCGTTTTACTGAAGCATCAAATTCAAGATTCGAGCCATGTTTAAACTTTTAGTGGCCGAAAATGCCCATCCATGTTAAGGGTACGTTTTTTCCTATGTGCTCGCTTTCTAAACCGTTAAATACTGAGTAGTTCTAGTTCCTACATTTTCCTTTTACATTGTCTGTGAAGCATTGCGTTTGGGCCTAAATTCTATCTAACACGGAAATTAACCCATTACACATTTACACCTTTGGGCCAATCCATTGCTTGTACAGGCATTTTCCACAAAGGCCCAAATTTCTGAAATCCTCTCAGTCCAGCCCAGATCAGAAAAAGTAGTGGGCCGAAGGTGGCAAACCTTCTCCCCTTCTGGATTTATCAGCGGCGTGCGAATGCTGCTCGTCTTCCATCTTTCCTCCGGCTCCAATCCCCTCGAGTTCCGGCGTGCTAGGGCTCGGCCGCGGTGGCGAAGGCGAAAAGTTCGGGGATGGAGGCGGCGGCGGCCGCCGCCGCCGAGGAGGAGCAGGAGGGGATCTCGGCCCAGTCGCCAGCGCAGGCACCGCCGTCCTCCGCATCGTCCCTTCCCAAGGTCCCGTCCCACCCTAGGACTCGTCACTTCATCAGTGCATAGCTCCCCCCTTTTGGTTTTCTTACATAGAACGAATGGATGTGTGCGCGTCTGTGTGTCTGTGGGTGCGTTTTTGTTTTCTCAAGTTGAGCTGTGTTCTACTTGGTGTACAGGAGCAATCACAGGTGGAGCTGGAGTTGCGAGTTCTCCAGGCTCTCGAGTTCTACCCTCCGTCCAAACTGAAAGGTTAAATGCTTCGCTGTGTTCTTCCCGCTTCAATGTAGGTGATGCCACAGTAGAGCATGTACCGCAGTTAAGAGTATATGTGGATCCCCATGATTAATTTTGGAATAATGTCTGCGGCTATCAGTTTGGAGATAGGCTTGACAACAATAGGAACATCCAAAAGAGGAAAATAATGAATGAACATCCTTAGCATTCACCCATTGTGCCGATTGCCCCACATTACATGATTGCGATTTACGGCTACAAGTTTTGTACGGTTTAAAAATGGACTGCACTGCCTTTAAAATCCTCATTTTTCAGAATGTTACTGTTTAATGAATAATCGGTATGTTTGTCCATCGAGTTCTTGTACATTGGCAGGAGTTTATTGTTCATATTCAACCTAAAATAGGTAGAGTGAGTCCCCTATTCATATAGCGAGAAAAGAACATGGACCTCTACATGAATTCATGAAAATATTAACTAAGTAAATTATGCATAATTTTTATTGGGCCACTGGGTCTTATCCTTTTTCAGGATCCCATGCTCAGCTTCTGTTTTGAAAATTGAGTAAGTTGATAATTTTGTTAGTTTTGCAGATAAAGGCCATAACTAGGCTGTCTTTGACCAATTATATTTAGAGTTTTCCAAAAAATACCTGCCTTGCTAGAAATTGCTATCAACTATAATCTAATGTTAGCCACTGATATTATTCGGGTACCACTGAATCATTAGTACTTAGGTTAACGAACCATTAGTATTTGGAAGTCACTAACCAGTAACCATCAGAACGGGACTCATTTACCAAAAATGGAAGATAAAGGAGCATGGTAAGCATTGCTGAGTTGAAGGAAAAAAAAAAAGCCTGCAGCTTAGTTTTCCCCTGTTGGCGGTTGGGGGGGGGGGTGTTGAAGCATACTAACTCGCATTGCTGATACATATACTTGATTCAAGTCAATCCATTGAGAGCTAATTCTTAATGTATCTATGTTGATTATCCATTTATTGCCACCTACATCTTATTTGTTACCTTGCATATGTACAGTTAGTTGGACGATGAGGAATTTACGATACATATTACATAAAATTGGATTTCCATGACGAATTTTCTTTCTGGCCTGTATCTTGCTTCCGCACCATTATGGTGCGGCATTACGGTCCACATTTAACGAAGTTTGTAAGTTTAGGAGATCTTATTTCACTAAATGATCATGAGAGGGTAGCTAAAGAAATTCAATATATCAATTGAGCTGGATAATGAACTGTTTTGTTTAGTTGTCTTGCTGTTATACTGGTCATTTTTGCTAGATAATTAAACACAAACTCATCCATAACTAATTATGCCAGAGTACATCTTATGCTTTATATTTTTGTGGACATGATTGTTCTTTGTTGGATTTTGTGGGGCTTTAGTTTTAAGGTATGGTCGGCCTTTATTTTGACATTTACATTGCTTTCAGTTATTGGATCTGGCAATTTTTACTAAAATGGTTGTCTTTTCTGAACCTTGCTGCAGACATTTTATATGCTAAATTTTGCTGTACTTTTTTTTGGGTAGGTGTTCATCGTCACTTTGTTCTCTATGGTATGATGGAATACTTGAGAAAAAGGTGACGACATGTTCAATTTAATCTCTGGTTCATTGGAATTTGTGATCTGAGCTGACCATTCTTTGTGGTCTTTAAATTCCTTCAGTCTTGATAGGCAATTTTCTGCTGATGAAGTTCTGCAACTACTGGACAGATTCTTCAACCTAGAAATGCTGGTAATTTGAAATACCAATGACTATAAATTCAATTTTGTTTTCTATCGATACAGAATTAATAATATTATGATATATGGATAAGTTTACAATCTATTTATGGAGTATGGGCAAACTTTTGATGCGTGGTCTGAACAAATGCAGAAACCAGAGGACGACGAGAAGGATAACTTCACTCAAGGAGAAGAATTTTCGTTACCTGAAAACTTTTTTAACAAGGACGAGTGATAGCAAGTAACCCCGCAGTCTGTTTTCTTAATTTTCACAGAAGGTAAGCACTAGGTACCATATCTCGTTGCCTCCTGCAAAATTTAGTACTACTAGTAGGCTGTTGTGTTTTGACCAACATATGAATTTCCGTCTTGCAGGTATCATATGAACTCATGCTGTTACCAGTTACTCCCTCTGGTTGCGCAGACATCTTTTGATGGCAGACACTCAAAACCGAAGAAACGCACTTTTGCTCGGCCGTGCCTGTCTTATTTGACCGTGTTAGCCCATGCTTACCGACTTTGTACAGCTTTTATTGACTTAGGACATGCAGTCAATGGTACGGGATTTCAGTACCCGTTAGTAACCCTCTGCCGTTTCATCGCACTATGCATATCCGTTTTTCTCATAGCAGGAGATTTTCATGCTGCGATTGCAATCGTTTGCCCGTCTCAGTGGGACACTGCGTTTCCTTTGTTGTAGAATTGTGCACTGTTGCAATCGTGAAGAATGGAGCACGAGCAGTATGCATGAGCGCATGAGCACATGAGCAGCCGGATTCTGGTGATGAGACGCGAGTCCGACACGGAACGCAACTCCACCCAAACGGCCCAAACCTACGGCCGGGCCGCCACCGAGGAAGTCAACTGTCAACCCAGACCAAACCAGACGATTAACCCCGTGCAGAACCCAAGGCGTCCCCACCCGTCAGCGACCGAAACCGCGGCTGTCGTGTGTGAGACAAGGCCGGCTGGTCCGTTGGTGCCAGCACGTGTGCCCACCGCGCGCTGCGCTCTCACTCCCTTCAACACTTGGGTTCCAAAGCGCATCCGCTTTCCCCCTCCTCTCCGCGCCCCCGACGCGATTTTCCCCCCGCCGCCGCCGCTGCTGCCGCGCCGATCTGATCCGGTCGCCTCGCCTTCACAACCAGATCACGCGGAAATGCCTCGTCACCACCACCACGAACCGCCCCCGCCGCCCGCCTACTGCTGCTGCGGCTGCGACGCCGGCGGCTGCGGCGGCGGCGGATGCTACTACCCCGCGCCGGCTGCTTGCTACTACTATCCCGCTCCACCTCCGCCTCCGCCGCCCGCGCCCACCTCCGCCTCCGACCACCTCCTCCACGCCATCGCCGCCCATCTCCTCCTCGGCTCCACGCCACAACCCCCAACTCCCCCTCCCCCTCAGCCGCAACCCCAAACCCAGCCTCCACCTCCTCCGCCGCCCACCGCCGCGGCGCCGCACTACGCATTCCCTTATCCCTATCACCACCACCAGCAGCAGCCCAATCCCCATCCGCAGCAGCAGCCGCAGGCCGACCACGGGCACATCGTGCTCCACTCGCTCCTCCGCCGCGTCGCCGCGCTCGAATCCACCCTCCCGCACCACCGCTTCACCTCACCGCCGCTCCACCGGAACCCTCGTCACCGCCGCGCGACCGTGCACCGGGTGGTGGAGGAGGAAGAGGAAGAGGAAAGTGAGGAGGAGGAGTATGCGCCGCCCTCACCGCCGCCGCCGCTGCGGGCACCGCGGCGTGCGCGCGGCGGGCCGTCGTCTGCTGCGAGGGAGCGCGCGGCAAGGACGATCCAGGCGCACTTCCGCCGCTTCCTGGCGCGGCGGTCCCGCACGCTGCGGCACCTGAAGGAGCTCGCCCTGCTCCGGTCCAAGGCGGCCGCGCTCCGGGGGTCGCTCTCCGGCCGACGCGGGGCAGGCGACCCCGCCGCCATTTCGGTGGCCGCTATGGGCCTCCTCTTCCATCTCGACGCGATCCAGGTGATGCAAACATTACCATTCTTGTTCGATTAGGTCGGCATGACGGCATTCCGTAGGAAAATCAGAAAATGGGACTATGTGAGTACTGATTTGAGGATTCTGATTGGTTAGGGCGGGGACCCGATGATCCGAGAGGGAAAGCGTGCGGTGAGCCGGGAGCTTACCCGGATCTTGGAGTTTGTTGACAAGGTGCTAGTCAAAGAGAACGGGGATATGGCAATGAGTGGTGCATTGGAATGTAAAGACTACCATGAAGGTTGCAATAGTGCATTTGTGGCTAATCCGTCCGCGATGACCAAGAAGAAGGTGAGTTTCTGTGGTAATGGTAAAGTGCAAGAAATACATGAGGAGGCAGAGCAAGAGAATGTCAGTGATGCTGAGGACAGTTCCGAGACCTCGAGCTCCGCTGAAGCTGATGAGAGAAAGCACGTGAACGGCAAGAACGGTGCTAATGGCAAGCCTGGTCTTGCGCCGCCAATGCCTGTGTACATGGAGTCGAGGAGGATTGACGGGGGAAAGAGATAACCCGTGGGTTGCATCCTGTCATGTGACTTCAGGTTTAGAACCATGTTGATTTTACATTTGGACATTCCTACTGTTGTTTTTTTTACTGATGTTTCCTGAGAAGAGGTTGGGACTTTTCAGATGGTAGAGTTTGTGATGCAGCTATGATCTTCAGAACTAGGATCAGAAGACTGCTGTATGCTCAAATTCCCCCTGTGTCCGTTGCCTTTGTTGCTGGGTTTTACAATTGTACTGTTAGCTGTAAGCATTGATAATCCTAGCTTGGATCATTTTGTGAAGATACCCTGCTTCATCTGTTATCTTGGATTAATCTGTCAATCATTTCTGAACTTCTGATGTCATTACTAGCTGAATAAAATTAGGGCTTGTTTGGTTTGGTGCCCAAGATTTAGCCCTACCAGTCATTTAGAACCAAACCAAATGACTGGTAGTGCTAAATCTTGGGCAAGCTACCAATGTTTTGGTAGAGTTTGGTTATATAAATTGTAGGAGTATTGGTTTTGGTATGGCACCAACCCAAACATCTACAAATTACTATTCAAGTTGCCAATTATGTTGTACGATAAGTTTTATTACTAGTATCAAACAATAATAGCCGTTACTCTTTAATACTACATTGACTGACTTTTTATCTTTGTTCATTGGCTAACTCATGTTGATTACAATTCCGGCTGGTTTGGTTATATTCAAGTTTAATATTAGTTTGTTTCCCATTGTAAGTCGCTGTAGCACTCTGCTACAACGACTTACAATATGTAACGGAGGGAGTACTATACTTGACTTCTCTGATTGTCCCTTCAGAACCTGAAGTTGAGCGAGTCCATCAAATGACTTTTTTCTTCAGACAATGTTGTTTTCTTTCAGTCTTTTCGTATCTGTTTGGTGAATGAAACCGACTTCTCATTTCAGATCTTTAAGTGAATTTCATTTTAGGCTTGCTACTCTCTTCTGTTGTTCTGGAGGACCTGAAGTCCTGAAAGAAAACCTAGAATTTTGGCTGTGCTAACAAGGTTTATTGTAATGTCCTGTGACGACACGGGTGACCGGTGGTTGCTTTCCAAGTGCCAGACTCGATGCTCGCCTTGTATGAACTAATAAAATTCAGAGCCTGTTATGATAATAGTCTGTCAGCCTGAAATACCCATCGAAACTAGCTTACTAACTCGTGCGTTCGCGCGAGTGTAACCTCCTTTTATTAAAATGTGTCTGCATGTTATTTGTAATAATGAGCTTAAATAATTGTGTAGAACATACTCAAATGAACGTCACAATTATATTGGTGATAACCCTCGTCTGTGAGATCGTGATTTTGCTACTACCTTGGCAGTTGGCACTAACTTCATTTATGCATGACCCTATCCTCTTATTTTACATTCCGTTTATCCTATAGTTCTAGAAAAAAATATTTTGTTTTTCATACTTGAATAGTATTTACATATTGGATTTGGCAGAAAGTCTAGGCACGAAACTAAGATAATTATCTTTATCTGTAGTAAATAAATATTATCATGCCAGCACATTATTTACTATGGTTATGTCAAACTTGTGAAATTTGTAATAAAAACATAAAATGTAGAAATTTTTTATAGGGACAAAGTTATAGAATTTTACGATATGCACGTCCAAATTTATTCCCAGATGGGACAGAAGGAGTATAGCATATGTATGCAGCTAGTCGCTGTACCAAATATATCGTGTGCAAGTTGCTGTTGAAAATAAAATCTAACTACAATATTTGTTATTGCAATTTTTTACCTATGTCATTGGAAATTCAAATTCTAAGAATTTATTTTGAATATTTTTGTAAGCTATCTATGTACAGAATTTGCAAAACGACAGTTTTATAAAAATGCACTAAATGTGTCAATTGTAAATTTATATCTCTAGCATGTGCCTAATCAATTGATTGAAATTAAGCTAATCTTATGGACATACAAAAGTGATAGAGATTTTGAATACTTATGGTTAATTAAATCTTTTAGAATATATAAAGTATACCTCTTGATTATCTTTATATGAATATTTATTGATAGATATATGCTGAAGTTTATTTTGGATATAACAATTTATTGTAGGACTAAAATACAAAAGGACAATCTTGCTCTTTCTACTACATTTGCTGATGAGATTCATGACTCGTGAGAACTTGAGAAGGGTAGCTGCCGAGCTGCGTATGTACTGGAACCATCTAGTCGCACTGGAATCAAAGGCGTACGTTTTTTTTATTGGCTGCCCGTGCTCTTTTCCATCGGATGGCTAATACTCAACTACTTTCTTGTCCTCTTCTGAATCCGACGGACAATATTTAGAGAATGACGTGGCTTACTATGACTACACTATGAGTTTCACTTTTCATAAAGAGAGATAGTATAGTACAGAGGAGCAATTTGCAATTCAGAACTGACAGAGAACAACGCTGCATATAACCCCGTAGGGAGATCTACTAAGAATATATAGTAAAAGGCAGGCGCCTTTTTACAGTTTGCATGTACAGATCTACAACATATGTAGGATAAAATGGATCAGACAGCCGTGCCCTCTGTCTAGAACGGCATGTCGGCATGCCAATGAGAACCAAAAGTTTTACGCCATTTGGACCACCCACTTGCAAAACTCGCTCCCTCTATTTACCGGGCAGACAGGGCTCCTTTGTAAATAAGAATTTTACAAAATCTTCGCAGAAATTAGTTCAATTGGCCTAGGTTTCAGTGGTTTCCAACACTGAATTATATCAGAATTCTTCAGTAGTTCAGTTGTTATGCATGAGCAGATCCAATTGTTTCCTTCTCAAAGCGCTTAATCTCTTCTGCCAAACGCTTCAAGTTATCATCATATACATAAGGGATCCCCTCAAACATCACCTTACTGGCAGGCATCGGCACGAATTCTTGGCAAGGCTCCCCCTTAGCATTGATCGAGCCGTGATAGTGGTAGTATCTGATCAGGTTTTTTGTGTTGTGGGTTGACCTTCCATAGAAGTTCTCTGACATGTGCACGCCGGCAGAGTATGCATTTCGGGCCTGGACCGCATATTTGCGATTTTGCCTGGCTCTGGTAACTGAGTTGCGGAAGACAAGTTTCTCAAACCCCCATTCCCTGCATTTGAATGGCACGCATAATATGTTTTAGCAATAAACAGTAGAGCAAACCGATCAATCTAAACAGTTGCTGTTTTTATGGCATATAGATATAGAAGCATGATAAAACCTTAAAATTGGGCATTTTGGTTTTTAAAAAGGTCTCTTTTGTACATGCACCAACATTCCACATTAGCCCTTGTAGCATAAAACATTGGACCTATAAGTTCAAAATTATCTTTTTACAGAACCCAACATTCAAATGACCCTTGTGACTTGCCACAAAGTCAAGAGTGCAGATAGAAATACCATACATAGAGAATTTATAGCTACATGATGATGTAATTAAACACTAGAAAATTTCTTGTGAACTCGAATTTGATAGCAAGGATTTGTCTCTACGTGAGTCATAGAGAATGATCTGAATATTTCGCCAAAAGTTTCTTTCAGGTGGATAGTTTCGATTTCATGTACTAAATGGAAATATGTATATAGTTCTTAGCAAAATATGGTCATAGATTATGGACATCAATTAATTTTATTAATTGCACCCCTTTTCCTAGCCTGACATTAGTTGTGCTCCTTTAGTGGCCTAAAATTAATTAGCGATTTCCAAAAATATCGTTGGCAAAGATGAATCACCTACTCATCCCAATGAATTAGATGAAGCACCTTAAACCAACTCTTGGAAAATTGGTTATTTTGTACTCCCTCTAGTTTTTTTTATTGGCGTCGGTTAGCTTAAAAAATAAACTGACCAACATCATGTATTTGTGTCAGGAGGAAGTACCAAATTAATCAGCCTTAATTAACCTTTGCATAGCCTAACTTGCAAAAGGAACTTGCCAGTCATGAATCAGAAGACATAGTTACACACTTGCACAACATAAGGAAAAAAGGTCAAAATCTTCTGGCTAGACTTGCAAGTTGAAATATAGCCCAACTGAACAACAAACAACATAGACAAAACACTCTGTCGGTCTCAAAATCAGGGGAGGATCTAGCACAGGGGCCGCGGGGGTCGAGCCCCCGCTACCCCCTAGCAACCATGGAAGCTCCCACTAAAATTATTTCCCAAATGTTAATGTAAATGGGGGCTAAATCCATACTGTTATATTGAGACCCCCCTAATATGTTTTTCTAGATCCGCCATTGCTCAAGATATAACAAATTCTTGTCTTTTTTTTTAAAAAAAAGCAATAAATAAATTATTTAATAGGTGGATCCACTTTGCTGAATGGGTGTTTAGACAATCTATACCATAAATAGGTACAATCAATCCATATTAGCTAAAAGTAGATAAGATAAGATAAGCTACTATGTTAATCATGGGACAAAATGTAACCCTAAATATCTTACTAAACTAGTATATTTTAGGACAGAGTGAGTACCTAGTCTTATAGTTGTTAAACATTCCATGACAGACACCAAACAACCCAATAAAGTTACCGAACCAGCACAATGCATCCCACGCCTGAAGCCTCACAGCTTACTACTACCTCTGTCCCAAAATATAGTAACCTAGGATGAGATTAGACACATCCTGGGATAATGTATCTGGACACACCTCTGTCCAAATACGTTGTCTTAGAGATGTGTCCCATCTCATCATAAATTTCTATATTTTGGGACGGAGGGAGTAGCCTTTTGCAACACAAAAGTTTTGCAAGATTTTCAGATAATTTGGTTTAATTCACACAAAAATACTCAGAATTAAACCTGTTCAAACCTAGCCCGGCCCGAGGGCCCGACCCGGGCCCGGCCCGATTTTTACCGGGCTGGGCTCGGGCCTGAAATATAGGCCCGCAGGTATATTCGGGCCGGGCTCGGGCTTTGTGTTTACACTATTTTAAAACCCGGCCCGGCCCGAGACAGTTAGCACCTGCTTCAGTATTGGGCTGAAAACCTAAGGCCGGAGGCCCAACTCGGCCACCACCACCAGTACCAACCATATATAAGAAACTAGCAAATGGAAACCCTAACCTAACAGGCTAAACCGTTCCCCTCTCCTCCTCTAGATCTGGAGGCGGTGTGACGAGGTCACCGGCTCTCCGCCCTTCCACCATTGGTCGCCGTCCATCCTCTTGCTGGCCACCATCAGAGCTGCAGAGCCGCCCATCATTCCTGTGCTGTGCCATCAGCGGCGGCGCCGCCCATCCTTGTTGTGTCAGCCTGTGCATCTACTCGTCGGTGTCGGCGCTGTCACCAGGTAATCAAAACTTCTCTGTGTTATTCTTGCCCTCTGTTCTGTGATCTGTCGATTGGTGCATAAATGAGAAATAGGAACTACCTTGCAGGCTTGCAGCATTCAGTAATTTTTTTGCTATGCCTATGTGTGTCGATTGGTGCATGAATGGGAGATAGGAAGTTAGGAAGTAGGAACTATCAGATTGCAGCATTCATTGATTTCTTTTCTATGCCTATGTCAGTTCACCACTTCAGGTTTTCAAGTTTTTGTATGCCTATGCTAGGATTTAGACTATTTTTGTATGCTTAAGTCAATGTCTGATATTTTTCTATGTCTAGTGCTTGAATTCTTATTTTCTTTGTTATGTCACCAAGTTTTTGTATCCCTAGATTTTTTTTTTGTTTTTATTTATACTTTATTTTTCTTATGTAATTTACAGAATTCATGGCAAGCCCATGGAGCCCTGATGTGAGTATTGAAATTGAAGAAGAGGAGCCCATGGATGAGGTTGAGGAGGTACTTCCAATTGCATGTCCGCAGCCATCAGTACCAAAAAGAAAAAAGCAAGCTGCACAACGAGAACCCCGGAAGCGTGCAAGATCAAATCCTGCCTCAAGCTCTGATGTACATGAATCAGCCCCACGGGAATCACCTTCAGATGCTTCACCAAACTTATCTTCTGTTCAGCACAAATCAAAGGTATGGAAAGACTTCATCAAGTTGCCTTGTAAAGAAGATGGAGTTGTTTTGGCAGAGTGCAATATTTGTCACAATGTTTTGAGAGCAAGTTCTAGAAATGGAACCTCAAGTCTTTTGAGGCATATCAAGAATGTGCATTCCACTAATAATGCTGAGATGGATAGTTATTTTTTGAAAACTGAAGCTAATGTTGATGGCACGATTTCTCTTAAGAACTATAAGTATGATGTTGATTCGTTGAGGATGGTTGTTTGCTTATTTGTTATTGGTGGTTCACATCCCTTTACTATTGTAGAAGAAGGTGGATTTAAAAATATGATGAGTAGAGCTTGCCCACAATATAAGAATTTTAGCCGCCACACTCTTAAAAGTGATATTATGAGATTGTTTGATAGTGACAAGAAAGAGTTGATGGGAGCTATCACTAATAGTCCTGGTAGAGTTAGTTTTACCACAGATAATTGGAAATCTGAATGCCAGCAGATAAGTTACATTTGCATTACTGCCCATTATATTGATCATAATTGGAATTTGAAGAAGAGAATTATTTGGTTCAAAATATTGGTCCCACCATATGATGGTGCATCTACAGCTGATGAGGTTATGTTATGTTTTCGTGAATGGAAAATAGATACTAAAGTGATGTGCTTGACACTTGATAATGCTGCATACAATGACAAGATGATCAAAAACTTGAAAGAGCACTTGCTGCCTAAACGTGTGCTACCAATGTTTGGTGCTTTTTTTCAAGTTCGTTGTTGTGCTCACATATTAAATCTCATTGTTCAAGCTGGCCTCAAGTTGATTGACAAATCTACTACAAAAATTAGAGAAGGCATCCTATATATTAAAGCCTCAAGTAGTCGAGCTCACAAGTTCTATGATAATGCTGCAAATTTATTTGAGTTGAAAGACAATAGGAGACTACGTGTTGATATGCCTGTTCGTTGGAATACTACATTCAAAATGCTTGAGACTGCTATATACTTCAGATCTGTCCTAGTTTGGCTTGGTGATAGGGATAGCATCTTTAAGTTGAACTTTTTACCATCTTTGGATGAATGGGCAAGGATTACTAAAATGCATGATTTTTTGAGGATTTTCTATGAAGCAACACTCATCTTCTCGGGTACAAAGTACCCAACTGCCAATCTCTACTTCAAGTCTGTTTACATGGTGCACACATGTCTCTTGGAGGCAGTAAGTGGGGGAGAAAATTTCATGTCAAAAATGGTGGGAGAGATGCAGAAAAAATTTGATAAGTATTGGTCTGACTATAGTATATTTTTGTCTGTTGCTGCCGTTCTTGATTCACGATTCAAAATGGATTTAGTAGGGTATTGTTACTCAAAGCTTTATGGTGATGACGCAGAAACTCGAATAGCTGAAGTAAAGACCAACTTAACAAATTTGTTTGAGGAATATTGCTCTGGTACTGTTGTTGATTTGCCTTCAGCTCAAGATGTTAGTCAGCAAAAGGATGATGGGTTGTTTAGTGACTACCATTTGTATTGTCAAGGTCATCGCACACAGGATCCAAAGTCACAATTGGATCTTTATTTGGATGAACCAACTAGAGGTGTGAATGAGGAATTGGATGTGCTGGAATTCTGGAACAAATCCTCTATGCGATGGCCAGAGCTATCTAGAATGGCTCGTGATGTTCTTGTTGTTCCTGTTTCTAGTGTGGCGTCGGAGTCAGCCTTTAGTGAAAGTCGTCGAGTTATAACCTTCAGTCACAGTTCACTAAAGTCTAAGACTGTTGAAGCTTTAATGTGTTTACATGATTGGCATCTTGAGAAACTGCAACAAGGTAATTGACTTGTTTATTTTGTGCAATACTAAGTTGAGTCATTCTGTACATATTACTTACTTTTCATGTGCTTTTATTTGTATAGTTAGCAATAAAAGGGGGGCTGGACCTACTACAAGTGCTACTGTTGATGCCGACGAAGCACCTTCAAGTTCTGAATGTAATTTCTATTCAGCCACTGTTTTATTATATTCCATTTAACTTGTGATTTACTATGAGTCTACGATTCTAGAAAGACATAACATTTTTTTTGTTATGCTAGCGGAGAGCAGGTGATGCTGTTACAAGCTGAACCTTGGATGTTTTGGAGGCTGAGCTTGATCTGTGGGGTTGTGGACTGCAAATCCCACTAATAGGGTGTGGACTGATCTATTTATCTACCTATTCTATAAATTCCTTTATGTAATGTTGGAACCTGGAACTGTAACTTTAATTATTTAGCATTTTGTGTCATGTGGACAGCCAGAGATTTAAGATATGAACCCTTGTTATGTAATCTGGAGCTTTTATCTTAAATTTGATTTCTAAACCGTTGAAGTTAATATGCTTGTTCTTTTTCCTGATGTGTTTGACTGGTTAACTGTCAAATTGTGTTGTGGTCGGGCTTTCGGGCCGGGCTTCGGGCTTTCAGGCTTTCGATCGGGCTAGGCTCGGGCTTGGGTTTGTGACCTCGGGTTTTTTCAGGCCCGGCCCGAAGCCCGGCCCGGCCCAGCGTTTGAACAGGTTTACTCAGGATATCCCATGTTCTAAGGCACCCCTAAAATCTAAAAACATCATAGCAAAGTTGCCAAGTCACAACATTGGGAGCAGGTACCCTATGTATCCAAGAAGATAACCCACAATCAACTCGAAGATATACACGATCGAGAAACTAACCCAAAAAACAAGGGTACTATACGTACGTACCTCGAGTGATCCTTGGTTGGATCCTGCACGCAGAGCTTGCTGGACATGGGATCCTGCTTGATGGTGAAGTGCGAGTAACCCTCGAGCTCACCCATCACCTGGTCGATCGTCCTTCCATCAGGAAGGTAGATGTACTCGTCGACATCGAAGAAGAATGTCCAATTCGCTGCGTGCTTGTACCGGTGCAGGCAGTCATTGAGCACGAGGAACTGGTTGTGATAATACCCGTCGTACTCCGCCTGGGAATGCACGTCCTGCACCGTAATCCGCCCGGCCTTGACCCACGGCTCCATCGCCGCCCTCACCTCCGCCGTGATCGCGCCGCCGGCGTCGTGGAGGACGAAGTGTGAGTTCGGCCCGAAGAGGCGCGCGTGATAGGCTATCCACTCACGGATCCGGCTCGCGCTGATGTCGCCGAACAGCGACGAGCCGCAGTAGAGGTAGTCGTACTTGAACGGAGGGGAGAATTTGGTCTCGTTGTATGATCCCGGCGATTCCACCATCGCCACGAATGTGTCGGGGTGGTAGGAGGTTGAGGAGGGGTAGGCGTGGAGGAGGAGTTTTCCGCCGGTGTTGTTGGGGTTCGGGTTTTTGGGGAACGTGCAGTTGACGACCACGGTTGTGTACACGCGGCCGTATCCCCAATCCGGGAGCATGGTGTACGCTTTGGTGAGGATCGGCGGCGATGGGGGGTTGGAGGCCCACTCGCAGGTGAAGTATGGGGTGCCGTAGACGTGGGTGGGCTTGGACGCGAGCCCGACGACGGCGAATGTCCGTGGGCCGCCGCGGTACCCGCCGATCTGCACGAATAGCGCCGCCGCCGTGCCGTGCGCACGCAGCTCCCGCTTGTTCGGGTCCTTGCCTTGGGCGTCGTCGACGTCGACGGCGAGTTCGCTCGCGGTGAGGTTGGGGGAAGAGGAGGAACATGGCGGCGACGGCGAGGCGGCGGAGCGGGACGACGCGGCGAGGAGGGAGGCGGAGGAGAGTATCTGCCACAACGCGGCGAGCAGTGTGAGCGCGGCGAGCGAGAGCACGAGCGACTTGGTGTAAACTCCTCTCCGGCCGCCGCCGCCGCCGCCGCCGCCGTGATTCATGGCGAAACAGCGCAAGACTGGTCATCCCCTTGCGCCGGCCGCGGCGCGCACAGGGGATTTAAGGAGGAGGATTAATTGGTGGGTGGCTAAAGAAGGCAGGGGATCAAGAAGGGCGCGAAGAATGGGGGAAAGTGGTGATGGGATTTTGATGAGGCGGGTCGGGTCGTGTTTGAATGTAACCTGGATATCAGCGATCGATCGGGGACCGGTAACTGGTTGTGCTCTCTCTCACTTGGTCGCGTTTGAACGTAACCTGAATATCAGCATTCGCGTTCGCAACTTCGCACCGTCCTACGGACTACGGGCCTACGGTCCAGCGGGTCCAGGGCCTGTTGACATTACCAAGGGCGCCACGGGCCACCTCTTTCATCTCTACGCCAACCGGAATAAAGAAAGGTCTTGTTTTCTTTCTTTTTTTTTAACCGAGGCGGATTTCCTATGTGATGTACATACTATCGCTAAATCATAGGAGTATGTGATTTAGCGAAAGTTTTAAAAAGTCAGTATTTATAGTGTGTATGTTTCATTTGGTTTGGGTTTCTGGTTAAATTGGGCAGGGACCCGATGATCCAGGAGGGAAAACGCCCAGTGAACCGAGAGCAAGGTTGCAAAGTCGATGGAGAATTCCGCACATTTTGAGATGGGGTTGGAAGTTCGTGTTTTATCTTTTTCTCTACCAATGGTTTTTGCAAAATTCGAAAATAAATTCGTGAGTATTTTCAATCATATCGGAATTCCCAGCCCTAATTGGAAACTTATATGGAACTTGGAGCTTGTTGACAAGAGAGAAAATCTTTTTAACGTCTACGTGTATTTGTATATACGCTTATCGTCGACTTACCATAGGTTGCACTTTAAAATATATGGCTCGTGACATACGTAGATTGAGAAAACGATTGAATTGTTATTTTGGATTAGCCTTTTCAGCCACATCTGCTTGGCACACCATTACCAAAACAGCAACTCAGAGTGCAGATTCCTTGTCGCTGAAATGCATCATCTGCTTAGGCTGATCAGCGCCATTCAAACGAGAAACAATGACATCCTTATTTTCATATAAAAACGTATAGAGAGGGAATAATATTTCTTAGGAAATCAAGAAATCAAATCCTTCGAACCAAAGGGGTCTACAATAGTCCAAATGAATACTCAATCCTTCGTCTTTCCTTCTCCTTCATGTATTCCCTTTTCAAAGGAGCCCTAAGTGATTTTCGTTTGGGCCTTGCTATTTTTCTTTCTCTTGTTTTGGTTAAAACACAATTTTCAGCATCATAACTTGTAGATTAATGGTTATGGAGGACCTCAAAGAAAATCTAGAATGGTGGCTGTGGTAACAAAGTTTACAATGTTCTGGAGCTGTCATGTTAATTCAGCATAAACTAGCCTATTTCTCCTCCTCACTTTTGATTATCCTGTGATGCCCAAAGTGAGAAACTGGTAAAGGTGCAGGTGGTTCCGGCGAGGCACCGAGGCTCCAATAAAATTGTGGCTTTAGTGAGGGTTTGGTAATCCGAAATGCCTACTAGGCGAGGCACGATGACATTGACCAAAAGCTAGGCAACAAGAATCGAGGTGCCAGGTCTGTTACCCATGATAACAGGCCTACTAGGAATCATGGTACCTGCTTGGTATCAAACCTATATCAACGGTATCAGAATCAATACCATTTTTTGATGTTGCATCATCGAAAAAATCAGCTTGTCCGCCTTGACGAATGCCAGTGTGTTATTTACACTCTATTTAGTGAGTAAAGAATTAGAAAATAAACATGTTTATATATAGATAGTCAAGTACTCTCTCCGTCCATAAATACATCTATTTTTTATTATATATAACGTTTTTAAATATTGTGAATATAGACAGAATATGTCTATATTCGTAGTACTATTGGATAACATCACATTAAAAGAAAATTGGCTTATATTTGTGAATGCACGGAGTAGCTAAGAGGATCGAAAAATCTAGTCGGTCGGCAATTTCCATCACCTATTCATCCCGCAGGAGTCTTCACGTAACAGACAGTAGAGAACTAGAGATACATTCTGTCAGCACAGGCTCCGATCGAGTTCCTCTTCACGGCGTGTCACGGGTGTTTCCTCCCCGCGTAGCACCGCCGCACGCGCGCACGGGTCCGGCCGGCCTCCCACTGAGAAACTGCCCGTTTCTCCCCAGAAAATTAGTTGGGAAATCAGGATCCCGCGAGCCATCACCCTCTTCTGCCGTCTTCTGTTTTCCACCTCTGTCCTCATGCGCCTCACGCCGCTGCCTTTAAAGCCCCACCCTCCCTCCCAATTTTCCCCCCTCCTCCCTTCCTCTCCAATCCGCCGCGCGTCCCTCCTCTTCGTCGTCGTCGTCGTCACCCATCACCAGTAGCTAGCTACCCAATCCAATTCATCCATCACCACCGCCTTGATCCCCTTCCGTCTTCGAGCAATCGAGCTTTGCTTCTTCTTCCTCGATTTCCCCTGCTCGTGCGTGCAACCACCAAGAAACCAAGAAAGCAAGAACCGGAGCAAGAATTGCGGCGATGGGATCGTCGTCGTCGCGGCGATGGGGCGTCGTCGTCCGCGTCGTCTTCTTGGCGTCGCTGCTCGTCCTCGCCTCCGCGCAGCAGCCGCCGCCGGCGACGGCGGAGATGTCCGGCGCCGCCGACGTCGACGCGATCCTCGCCAGGGTGTGCGGCGGCGGCGCCTCCCGGCCGCTGCCCTTGTGCCACGAGCTGCGTCTCCGGCGCCGCCGCGTCGGGGCTGGACGCCACCACCGCAGGCCGTCGCCGGTGATGATGCCGCCGCCCGGGCGTGACGAGGAGGTCGACCTGCGCTACGGCGTCGCCAAGCGGCTCGTGCCGACGGGGCCGAACCCGCTGCACAATTGAGGACGCCGGCGACGAAGACAGCGGCGGCGAGGTGGTCGGTTCTTGATTTCTTGGGCGCATCGGCGGCGGGGCTCGTGCGTGATCGACGACGTCGTCCTCTCTTGTTCTTGCTTTCCGGTACAACTTCTTGGAGCTCGGAAAGGACTTACAATGGAGGATCGATGATTACGGATTCCTGCATCATCTGCATGGCAATAACATAGATAGAAGTTGCATGTATAGGGCTGCTAGTTCTTCTTCCTCTCCCAATTCTTGGCAATAGCTGGGGTACCATGTTTCTTGTAGTAGCTTTCTTGGCCTGCATTTCTCGATGCAAAAAATATTTGAAGTTCTTTTTTTCTTCCTAGCAATGACGTCTGTATAATTGTCATTTCCATATCCATCTCTTTCTCCCTGTGGATGATGGGCTGGACATCAATGAGAATTGCCAAAGGCAGCATCTTTTTCCTCTCTTTTCCCTGTTCATGGAGGTGTTCATGAGGTCATGCGTCTCTATTGCTCTTCTGTGGTCGGTGTCGCCGTTGGTGTCGCGGCGCCCAAGAGTTAATGAGCTCTGCCTCTTCCTGTGACGGAGAAAAGGTTGGGGAAATTAATGGCGCTCGCCAGTTTCACCATTCGCATTAAATCTCACGGTTGTTTTTCCCTGCCCTCGTACAGTTTTTACAGTCTGAAATCTGAACCCTTCTTCGGTTACAGAGAGTTAACGTACTACAGTGAATTTTGTCACTGCTGGTCGCTGAGTTACCGTTCTTCGGATCTTGATGGTAACTACCTTTGCCTGACAAGGATATGTCAGTTCTGACTTCTGAGTTCAGAGTTCAGACAAAAGTGCTGTTAGATCAACACTAGATTTTTTTCGGGGACGTAAAGGGCCCTTTGATTTGAAGGAATGACAAAGGTCAAAGGATTTTTGGAGGATTGAAGCTCCTAAGGATTTTTTTCAAAAGATTTACACATCTAGTGTTGATGTGGATCTAACTAAGGTTCTTTAGGGAAAAAGGCAGGTAGAAATCACTATTAGTAGTGCAAGACATATATCAGAGAAGGTGATGGAGTGGGCACTTGGACCAGAATGTATAATGCGTTGTTTATTAGTGGTTATAATGAGGTTATTGTCTGACTCGTGAGGATACAAAAGATGTACTTTCGGCGTGTGCCGGCTCATGGATGCAGACCTTCTGCATTAACTGAACTTGGCTCGATCTGAGGAAGAAATTACTCCAGAGACCGTGCATAGCATTCTAATCTTGTGCTCTCTAAATGCTGAACTGAACCACACCCCATTTATTAAAAGACAAAACATGATTGCCCCTCTGGTATGCAAGCCTGAGCAAGAGAAACTCTGGTAGAGAATCATCAGAGCTTCAGCTGAGTGGTAACATTTGGCCTTTTCTATAAACTGCAGCAAGATATATACAATATAATCCTGAATCGCTAACTACAAACAGTTCAGTGGTGTTAGCCATGTACAGCAGCAACAAGCTCTTCTCAACACAAAACTATGGGCAATACATCTGCCAGTTTCTCTCTGTATCATCGCTTTCTGCCTGAAACTGTCTTCTTGACAGCACCAACTGAAACCAAGAATTCGTCCAGGGATGACAGGGTCTTCATGTCATCAGGCGGGAAATAGCTAGCCGCCTTGCCCATGAGCGAGGCAAAAAGGAGTGAGAGGCCAGGTGATGCTGGAGAACGTTCGGGGAGAAACTCATCAAGGAAAGCAAAGGCAGCCAAGAAGTCGGACCGGCTCGCGTTGATTGGAGCCGCGAAGTGAGCTGGGATAATCCTCCTGAATGGCCAGTCTGCAGCAATCCTGTCGACCCAGTCTCTAACCTGCAGAGGCAGATGATCTCAATGGTGAGATTTTGGAAGAAATATATGCAAGGTTGGAAATACCAAAATGTTAGCTCAGAAATATTGGAAAGACTACTCGGTGGAATATAAATCTAAATCTCGGTGGTATTTCACTCCAGCCCTTCAGTGCAATCTAAATCTGCAAGTCAGTTAAATTCATATGTGTGCTTGATATATGCTATAAGTCTGGGCATGCAACTTCGGCGATTAGTGACTGAAGTATTTACCACCAGATTGCAGCAACTAAACAAGAAAATGCTTCTGTCTAGGGCTAGGGGTAGCTTGTAACTATAAGTGGAAGGTCTGACTCCTACAGGTTAATAATGAGTGGAGTATCCTGCTGAAAACATTCTAATTGTAAATTTTAATATACGAACCATTTGAATACTAAATTTATAACATCTACAAACTTAAAAGGTCACATTTGAATACACATCCTACACATGGTTTGTCATTTGTATGGTTTTCAACGGTAATGAATGCGCAAGAAATCGGAACCGCAGAAGAGAACATGCAGCCAGGTATCAGCAGAATACTGCCACCTCTGGTCAGTAATAATTCATGATACATCCTCAACTGAAGGTAGTATGTGATACTAGTAAGCACAGTTTTCATCACCACATGAACATACCTTCTCTGGAACTTTGCTGAAAACAAGTGTTTTGACAATTGGAGAAACAATCAACTTCTGCGACATTTGAGCAAAACTTGCGTTTGGCTCCAGAAGATTTGAGGGACCAAGAAACAATATTTGCAGTACCATTCGCTCCCATCCTGTTGTTAGATCATCAAGGTTACTGTAATTTCCAATATTACCAATATAATGCAAATGTATATGACCATGTTATGAAAAAAACTGTTATTTTCATCAGATGCTTGTGCCTTGAACAGAAATTAAATGTCTAAGGGCAGCAAACAATCTTTGGGGGTATAACAAAGATGAAGAAACTGAATATTAGCGTTGATGGCAATACAAAATAATATCATAACCGAAATAGTAGGTATATAGTTCCATGGGAATGCCTAAAGCCCTTTGCACTAAAGCTTCACAGAGAATGGAATTGTCAAACTGAATATAAAATGACGTTGCAGAAAAACCAAAAAACAGAATCAACACAGAGATACTGTCTAAATCAACATTACGGAATGTCATGCATTTCAACAATGTAGAGTTAACTGAATCAGGTGGACACAGAGAAGCTTCTCTTGATGTTTTTTAGGTGTGGAGTGCATACTGATCTAGTGTGCTACAATATTCTTTCTGTTAAAATACGAGCAAGAGATTCCACTAGTTCCGGTGATTTGTGTTTTATATAGGATAACACCAATAGATGCAATTAGATAGCACTGAGCAAACTCGCTAGTTACCTTTCTGACGGTTCAGCTTATTGTCGACAACTGGTTCATCTGGAACCTCTCTTCCTTTGCTCAAAATTTTCACTGCCAAGCCGTTCTTGGCAGATGCCAGCAACGACTCTTTGCTGATACACTCAGGAGGCTGCCGAGGAACAAAAATGACAGCATCGGTCACTAACAATGTCCGCGAAGGCTTGTGATAGAACGCCACTTCCACATAAGGCCCAATTCCTGAAAACACCAAATCACACCATTGCATACAGCTATGAAAAAACTGCATCGATGTGCTCATCAAACAGAGCTTGAAGCCTCGAAATGGTTAGTGACACTACCAACTTCCGGCGAGCTGAGCACCTTCTGCTCGATCTCCCCCGCCCATGGGGTCTCATCGTCCTCGTCTTGTAGAGGCTTAGCACGGAAGATCCCGAAGAACTCGAGCGGCAGGTTGACCGGCCAGCTCCACTGCCTGGGCGCCACCCAGATCTGCGCCCTGGGGAATTTCCTGGTGAATGGCCCGAAGAAAACCTTGTGCTCGTAGGCGAAGGTCGGCAGCACGATGTGCTCCACCGGCGCATCCAGGTCCTTGAGAAGCTGCAATTAAATACATACGGCAGCAACACCAACATGAGATCGAGAGTCTGAATCGATCGGAGGATGAGATGGGAGACGGGAATTTCGCTTGCCTGAATGCACTCCTTGGTCGGCGCGATGGGGGCGTGCACCCAGAGGCCGCCGGATTTGAGCTTGACGACGGTCATGCGGGTGTTGGTGGAGACGCTGCTGAACCCTAGCGCCTGCTCCTGCTCGAACAGCCATATCCTCCCCTTCACCGCCTGCCCTAATTCGACGCCGGTGGCAGAGAAGATCAGAACGCGCGCGCCGCCGGAGAGCGGAACGAACCAGCAAATTCATCCATCAAGGCGAGATTAATTCGAGCGGTTAATTATTATTACCTCGGTGCGGATGGTGCGGCGGTTGAGGAAGGGCCCGAGCGGGAAGGGGAACCCGGTGAAGTTGAAGTAGAATCTCTCGCCGCCGCCGCCGCGTGCGCTCGTCGTCTCGGTCTCGGTGGATGACGCCGCGACGACGGCGAGGCGCGGCCGCGTCCTCGTCACCGCGCGGTGGTGCGAGGACACGGCGAGAGACCGGCGCATAGGCGGGGCGGTGGACGCGACGGCGGCGGCGGATGCTGCTGCCGCCGCTGCTGCCATTGTCGCCGGCGGTCGCGTCGCGTGGGCCAACCAAACTCGGAGGGATTCGCGGCTGGGGAAATTCGGGCGGGCGCCAGGTCGGATTGGTGGTTATCGCGGCGGGGGATGTGAGGGATGGTTGGATTTGACAACACGTCGTCGGTATGAGTGGCTGAGGACAGTCCCAGGTTCCATACTCGCCAGAAACTTCCACATCTTCGTTGTCTTGAGCGCGCATGAATCGCTTGCACGGAACCACCTCATTCAGGTTCTTCTGCTGCCTAATTCAGAGTTTCAGACCGAGTAACCTACAGTGTGTGCATATGATTTGTCTCAAACAGATTCAGTATCTGTCAAATTTCATACCAACTTTACGCCTTATCTCCTCGTCATAGGTAGATCCCAACAATTTCCACCCAAAAACATCATATCGAATCTTTGAACACATGCATGAAGTATTAAATATAGATAAAAAATAAAACTAATTACACCATTAGGCTGTAAAGGACGAGACAAATCTTTTGAGCCTAATTATACCATAATTAGCCATAAGTGCTACAGTAACACACATGTGTTAATGACGGATTAATTAGGCTCAAAAAAATTCGCCTCGCGGCTTCCAGGCTAGCCATAAAATTAGTTTTTTCATTCGTGTCCAAAAATACCTCCCAACATCTGGTCAAACGTCTGATGTGACACGAAAACTTTTCACGAACTAAACAAGGACAAGGCCATAGTCTGGTTGGGTAAACGAGGAACAGTGCAAAACAGTTCATGAAAATTTAGGGTAAACATATATACACATCAAAACTTAGGATTTATCAGACTTACATTGAGAGCCACGGCAAAAAAAAAAAAAAACCGAACAAACAAACAAACATTGATGTATTAGACCTATCATGATTCAGGTATCATCACTCAGCAGCAAGATTGTCTCATCATCCAAATGGCCATTTGTGTGATCTTGTCTTCCCAGACTATTTTCTAATTTAATCTCAAAAAGGATAGAAAAATAAGTAACCCTATCACATCTCCAATGTTTTTGTACATGCAAGACTGATATAAAGATCACGTGCAGTGGAGTGGAGCGTGGAGAGTGTAACCTACTGTGGGTTTCCATTTTTGCTTCAGTAGAGGAATAGCAGGAGACTACAACAGATCTAATGGACCTCCAAAGCTACGTCTCCAATAAAATTGTAACATAAAAAACACAATCATTGCTTGTCCAAGGACCAAACAAAGTTTTCACCCAGAATTTTAAGGGAAGGGTGGTACCTCGACAATGCTCTCAAGAGGGTTGCAGCTAAAGGTGAAAATGAGCCGAGCCGAGCTCGGTTCGTGAAAGCTTGCTGGTGAGCAAGCTTGGTTCGGCTTGGCTTGGTACACCAACCGAGCTAGATGGTCAGGCTTGGTTTGGCTTGTTGACGAGCTCGAGCCAGCTTGATCTGGCTCGCGAGCCTGCAGATAAAAACCCTCCGGGAGGATAGAATGGCTAGGATAAACCAGTCATGCAATTATTTTTCAACACATACCTCTTCATCTTCACGGTGGATGGCGAGGGGCGGCGTACGGTGGGAGCCAGCAGGGCGCTGCGCGGCAATGAGCGCCTGGCAGTGGCACGCCCGCAGCCGGCAGGGGCGTCGCGCGCCTGCGTGTTCCCTGCTCGGCTGCTCGCACTGGCGCAAGGCGCAGGTCCGGCTATCGGTATCTGGCAGCCACTAGGTCTCTGCCGCAGGCAAGTCCTCGTCGACGGCGACAACTCTCGAAGACGAAAGGAACCGTGTCGTGTGTCGCGTGCGTGTGGCGGCGGCTGTACGGACTGCGTCTGCGTGTACGGTGTATCGGTGTATGCCGTAGAAAAAGCTAAGGTTTTTACTCTTTTACCAATTTATATACCTCCACTAATGGGATTTGAATAGGCCATTACTCTAATGGGCCACAAGCTCGCTCACAGTTCACGAGCCAACTCGGCTTGGTTTGGTTCAGAAACGAGCTTAAACTAACGGCTTGGGCTCGGCACGTTCTGAATTTGAGCCGATCCAAGCCAGGCGAGCCCGAACTGAGCTCGAACCAAGCTCACGAGCCTAAGCTTTCTGCCTAGCCCTAGTTGCAGCGTCCAAAAACATCATCGTTGGCCTAGATAAACATGATTAAGCTTTCATCCAGACCTGCCTCCACCCTTCTACTGGTCAGCCACCGCACTACCACATGTTGCTAACATGATCATGACCACGAGCATCGAGGCATCGACTGTTGCATGTAGGTATGAACAAAACCACCCACCGTTGCACGTCATCACAACCACAACATACAAACGCTGTACGATGGCAACCAAATGCCTTCTTCCGCCCAATGGAGCTATAGGAGAGTTCCAAAAGAAAGAGAACCCTGGCACCTAATCGTCTCAAATCAACAATTAGATTGGCCTTCTCCCCCGACAATCACCTCCGCTAGCTCACATTGATCTCCCACAACCAGGATGGCTAGAGAAGGGAAGGAGCTCGATGGAAAGGATGAAGGTACAGCCAACAATGGAACACTGCCCAAACACTGTCGTTTGTGATGCCATGCAGCCGAATCTAGGCTTAGGGCCCTAGATTGAGCGACGGCCCCACCGACCATGCCCGTGTCACCATTGCCGCCTCCTAAGTCCCAACAATTGCAACTATCCCTTGATAGCGACAGCAACAATTCGTCTCGCCGGATCTAGCTAGCTCGAGCCTTGGCTCCTCTCCCTTCGGTTGTAGTCACCGAAGAGAAAATAGGTTGAGCCACCAAAGTCTCCCGCCACCAACCTCATCTGAGTATGCCGTTGTCCACACCACCTCCACCATCGGCGATTGCCGACCTCACCGTGTTTGGATCTAGCCATCCGTGAGAGTCTACCCCCCATCCACCTCGAGCCATCGATCAGCTATCGCTACAACCAACCCCGAGGTGCAGGCTTCGGAGCATGGTGGAGAGGTTGCATCCTTGCGCCTCCTATCGTTCAAGCTAGGAAAATGAGACCTACCAAGCCCCGTCACTGCTTTCCTTACTCACCGCTTGGTTTCCGGCGGTGAGGACAGCAAAGGGGAAGGGGGTGGCAGCGGCTAAGGTTTGGTCGTGCCTGTGTGTTGCCTGGGCTGGTGCAACGCGCGCGAGGGGTAAAGAATACATTATACACCAGGGAAATATAGGAATTATGCCCTAGTTAACAACAATGCATACTTTGCAGAGGATCACTTCACACTCGAATAACCAATCTCTAAGCATGCAGTCCAATCCGGTATTGCCAAAGCTGTGGTGATGTAGATTATGCAATCATGGACAGGGACCATTAGTAGACAATCAGGCCGGATGTGCCCAATTTTTGACAGGTGCATGCATGGCGAAGAGCACAGATCGAACCGTGTCAAAGCGTCGTCTCATCCCACCACTAGGTCAAAACTCAATGTACTAAAACGCTGGCGTGTGTACGGATCAATGGATAGATAATTAGTTAAGCTTGATCCCTCTGATAGATCGACCACTTGCATACGGGAGACAGATGCCTTGGAACCATTTAATAATTAATCAACAAGTCCGGCTAGTACTTATGTATATCTAGTGTACAAATGTACACCAAACTTGTTGGGAAGATATCGCGCATGCACATGCATGTAACGTGTATCCGTGTCAACTGGCTGCTTAATTTCCAAGTCGTGACAAAATTCACTAATCACAAGGAAGGAGAGATATGTACACACACCACATCACCCTGAAAGCGACACAAATCACACACACACACACAAAAGCTGTAAATAATTCGTTTTCACGAGCCATGAAATCGACAGCAAGCCTAAGCTTTAGCTATGCGACACGCCACGCGTGCCACACTGTTACTGCACGCGCGGCGCCCCGATGACGTCACCCGCGCACGACGCCGACGCCACCACCAGCTTGCCCCTTCCTCATCATGCCGCCGCCGAACGCGACGCTGTTGCCGACGCGGCCGGCGCCGACGGCGACGCTGTGGCTTCTCCGCACGTGTGGCGGCGGCATGACGGGGCCGAGGCGCGCGTCGTCTGCGCCGAATTCGCACGGCGCGTCCTCGTCGATCCTCCCCACCGCCACGCTGCGGCTCCTCGGCGGCGGAACGGANCCTGCCGCTGGGACATGGCGCGGACGAGCTCGGCGACGTCGTCGTCGCCGGAGGAGGCGCGACGCGAGCGCGCTCTGAAGGAGGCGGCCTGCATCGACCCCGGCGCGAACCCGCCGCGTCCCATGGCGCCCGCGGCGTGCGTCGGCATGTGCCCCGCGCACGCCGACATCTTCCGCACGTACGAGTCGCACGCCCTCGACAGCGCCCGCACCGGCGCCCCCAGCCACCTCCCCAGCTTGCTTCCGTTCTCCCCTTTCTTCATCTCACACGCTTAATTTCTCCTTTTTCCTCTTCTTCTTCTTCTCCGGCGACGGCGGCGGTTGAAGTAGACGGTTGATGATGATGATGATTGATGGATTGAATCCAGAACTGATCGAATGATCGATCGGCTTTTCGGCGTGGTGGGGTTTATATAAGCGGACGCGGCTTTGATCGATCGGTTCGCGGAAGGTGTGGCTGCTTGGTTTGAACCAGTAGCGCGTTTGCGATTTGCGCGCACACACCAACTCATCATTTTGTAAGGGAAAAAACCCGGCGCGCGCGCGCACACACACAGTGCAACACCGCAAAGGTCAAAGGAAACCGGGCACGAAATGTTCAGCGACCGTGAAGCAATTAGCCAATGGACATACTCACTAGGCAGAATTTGTCAAAGTCTCACACAGTTTGCACGTCTTGGATTGGGCACAAGTTGTTTGTGTAGTAGTATTAGGCTATTAGCCGACTGGGTTGTACAGGAGGTTAGCAGAGACAAGTTGACATCTGTATTTTGCATGTGCAGCGGCTCACCCGTGGGATTTAAAAAGAAAGAAACTAGCTTGAACACACAAGCGTTTAACATGCACATGTGTTTTATGGTTTATTTGCTCACTTGGCAGGATTGATTCTTGGAACTTGCAGTGTGGATATCATCGCCCAAGTCGGTAAATACCTTTTTTTTTTTAACACCTACCGTAAATGCTAGAGCTAGTTTCTATCACCAAACACTGCAAGAGTTGTGATATGCATTTGCAAAGTGATTAACAGTCATTGATCAATAATGCAGTTAGCTTAGTGTAATCAAACAATTTCTTCACCCCAGCTAGTAGTATGCAAATTAGTTAAGACTTAAAGACTTTACAGACGGTCTCACGGGCGCCATCTGCTAGTGCATCTGAGTGCGCAATTCATCAAATTACCAATCCGTGATTGTTCAGTTGTCCCATCTTTCCAAGGACAAGGAAAAACCACCAAAGTGTTCATTAGACACTCGTTTTCCCTCCCACTTTTGAACACTTTTCGGAGCTAGATGGATCGTGTACGTGATCTTATATTGTTGTTTCCACACACAATCCTACCCAACATTTTACAATTTCACTTCATCAGTAAATATAATATCCAGTGACGGAATTGTTTTGACCCTCGACTCAAGAATTGTTCGCCAAAAAACGTCACTCGTTTTTATCCAAATCAAATGGGGGCACAGAGACCGGCAAAGTTCGTGGAACTCTGACGTGGGAGGCGGCGGAAAGAAAGAGACGAAGTCAAGGCCTGGGCCTGACAGGCTGATATGAGCACAGGCCGAATTGGCAAGCCCTCAGGTCTAGTTTGGGGTAGCGTTTCTAAATTAGAGTATCTGATTAAAATATCTGGACTCTTTAATTCTGAGTCTATGACAAATCTCTCAAAGTGTTTGATTCCTCTTTTTTTTTGAAATTTGTTTGATTCCTGTTTTGAGAATAAAGTCGATTAATAAGTCAGGTTTTGATAGATTCGAGGATATATCTAGACATGTGATATGAGACAAGATCGGCATTCCCATATATAACAACATGCTTTTAATAAAGGAAGCAAATACCGATCAACCCAACACTCAATTAATGAAATCAATCCTTTTATTTTAAATTTTCTGTATTGCATTATCTGGTGGAGCCCGGGCACCTGCCCTAGGCTCCCTAGGTCGCGGGGCCTTGGCTTCGCCATTTGACAATGCCACACTATCCTTGAACCAGATGGAAAGGGCGAAGGGACAAAATCCAGTACTTAATCTATTCAACAATGACTAAAGTATATCCTTCCATTTTAAAATATAGCAATAAGGATATATTGTTTTGGTTGTAAAACAAAATCAGAGTATTCCTTTAGGGCTCCTTTGGAATGCATGAAATAAAATGTCATGTTATATGAAATCCTACAGGAAACGAAAACGCAACAATTTGTTGAATTGTTCATTGGGATTGTCGGGGAATCTGGGAGCGATCCCCTTCGGCGGGAGGGTCTAAAAGACGTCCCTTGGTTTGTTCGG
>CM002483.1:17049095-17061079 GCA_000325765.3 Leersia perrieri | reverse complement strand
ATTCCCCCCGGTCCAAGATGCCACGTGGCATCACTGGTCTTGGGGTTTCTCCAGTTTTCATTCGGGCCTCATCTAGGCCTCAAAGCTAAGCACACTAGCTCAACACTAGGGCCTTAATGGGCCTTTATTCATGAAAGACTAATACCCCCTGGCCCATTACACCGACAGGGATACTACATAGGAAATTTATATGAATTTTAGAAGAGAAATATGATTAGAATAGAGTTAAGATGAAAGTGATAGAGATATGTTGTCTTTGAATTCTCATAGGATTTGAAAACCATGAGGCTTGGGCTCATGCTTGAAATCCTTCAAAAAATGAAGAAAAAGAGTGATTCCTAAGGAATTTTTCCTACCAAATCCTACAACCCAATTACCCAAAGGACCACATAGGAAATAATACCAAAGGATTTGAATCCTTCAAGAATCCTATGAAAACTCTTCGTTCGAAGAGTTCAGACGCGGGCTTTCATATGTTGCTGCAGACGGGACGGATGCTCTTGGTGTGTCCTAATAAGTTAGGAGTCCTAACACGGGTCACGTTAGCGTCCGCATTAGTATAGCCTGAATCCTGAACATTTCTCTAATTAAATAATGGATTCTTATTTCTGAATCTCCGATAAATCTCTGAAAGCACTTGGTGCCCTCTCCCCTACCCCACCACATCCCGATAACAAATCTGATCACGCCCATCGCCTCCTCATCGCGCGGCTCATAACCCACCACGCGTCACCCTCACCTCACTAATCCATCATCATCCATCCACCCCGCGGCGTACGCTCCTTTGTCCCCGACTTCCCCAATTCCGCCGGTCGCCATCCACATCTCCCTCTCTTCCACCGCACGCCGGCGAGAACACCGTGAGAAGCACGCGCCATGTCGTGGCTCGCGCGCTCCATCGCGGCGACGCTCTCCTCGCCGCGCGGCGAGCCGGACCCCGACTCCGACGCCGACGACGAGTCCGAGCACGCCTCCGCCGCCGCCGATAGGGCGGCGGCGGCGACGGAGGGCTCCTCCCCGCGTAATCGAGACCTAGATGAGCCCGAGGAGCCCGAGCAGCCTGACACACCGAGCCGCGGCGTCAAGGGCGACATCTCGGAGCTCACGGAGACCCTCACGCGCCGGCTCTGGGGCGTCGCCTCCTTCCTCGCGCCGCCCCCGCCGGAGCCCTCCTCCTCTACCCCGCGCGGGGAGGAGGATGGGGATGGGGAGGAGGAGGAGGAGTCGCAGTCGCCGCGGATCGCGGGGATCCGGAGCGATCTGGCGGAGATCGGGGGGAGGGTGAGGAGCGGCATCTCGATGCTGCAGAGCAACAAGGCGGTGGCGGAGATTTCGAAGATCGCGTCCTCGCTGCTGCCGTTCGGGCAGGGGGACGACGACGAGGGGGAGCCAGTGGCTGGGGTGACCGAGGAGGTGGTGGTGTTCGTGAGGCACGTCTCGACCAGGCCCGAGACGTGGCTCGATTTCCCCCTCTTCATCAGTGAGCGCTATGCGGATGGTAAGGTTTACTGCCTTGGTGACGTATTGACATTGTGTTGTAATTCAGTGCATTAGGGACAGAAGAATGGTTGGCCTTCGTCGTCTCAATTTGAGCGCATTAGGTTGTGATTGCTTGGAATATAAATCATCGGAGTGGGGAAACCTTTGCTACGAAGTGTGAACTTATGATTTATCATGGCTTAGGCTGTGTCATGTCAACCCGAGCAAAATTGCATAAACTGTGATAATATCTACATAATTCCACTATATAAAACCAGTAACGAATTGAAAGAGTATATGCTGGGCATGATGATGCCCACATGTTATGTGGAAAACTGGGCAAGTTATACTGAATTTTGCTTGTTCTGACATTGGACTTGTGCATATTTGCTTGAAAAGAGAGAATCAATTTTTATTTTAAAATTAACATTTTGTTGCTCAGTTTAAGTTCTTTTAAATTTTTATAAGACTGTGTTCCTTTGTTTGAGTTTGGATATTACTCTGACTGGCTTGCTACCAGAAAAATAGTCATGAGTGCATGTGAACTGATCTGTGATTCGATAGTAGGAAGATATGAATTAATCATGGAAATTCAGAAGTACCACAAATTTTAATGGCAAGAGGACGAAGTTCCATGCAATAAATAAAATAGATTAAGATCACACTGTATTCTGAAATTTCATCATGTCTCTGTTGAAAGATACCAAGCTTACTCCTATTATGGTTTATCAATGCAAGCAAAATTTTGCAAATGAGCTTGTCGCTGCCTTTGAATTCCATCCTTCTTTTGGACTGTCTTTGTGGTGTTCCACATTGTTTCATATACTAATTCTCATTTCTGGTATTCCATTTTTTAAATCTATATAGTATCTCAAGAATATAACTTATTTTGGCAGAAGATAGCACCTTGTTCAATGTAGCTTTAAAGCTCCGTGTTCAATATAGCTTTGAACAGCAGACTTCCTGAATGAGCTGCACAAGACACAAATCAACACTACTATTTACATCTTGCAGTATAATATGTGGTGCTGTATGCTAACATTACTATTTAATCTGTTATTTCAATAGATTTTGAACTTTCGGATGCTCAGTATGTTCATGCATTAGCCATGGAACACCTTGTGCCAAGCTTGGCAGATTTAAAAGCTGCTATTTGCTCTACTGATATGAGTGAAGCATGCTTCTGGAAGATCTATTTTGTGCTTCTGCACTCTAAGCTCAATAAGCAAGATGTTGAACTTCTTTCAACACCACAGGTAATTTCATTATTATACACAATAGTAATACTCTTTAAAAAAACAATTTTGTTTATTATGAAATCTTGTACTGTATTGTTCGAAATCCATGATGAGTTTCTTAAACCAAAGCAAGAAGGGAGGAAATTGAGCAATTCTAGTGTACATAGCAGTATAGCACCACAATTTTAGTTACCTCATGAAATTCTTAAGAACACACTATCCCTTTACATGTCAAATGCCTTTTTGATTGACATAGGTAGACGGATTGTGCCTAGAATGGCTCACCCTTAAGTACTCTTATGTGCAGTAGTGCTGTAGTGGAGCCGGCCGACCCACGCTTTGGCTACCTAGGCACCTAGGCTATGGTCTGAGGCCTAAGACCAAAGGCCCATCAATTTGTGCTCATTTTCACCATGGTTAATCAAAAGCAGCCCAAAGTATGCTACGCTGGCTGGGCCTTGGACCATATCTAGGTCCTCCCCTTATGTGTACAAACACGGATGAATTAGATGGAGGTAGTATACCCAGTAGTCCAGTACCCCTAATCTAAATGCTGCTTTACTTTGACTAGCTGGATACAATTTCATTGCTTGTAACACAGTCTGGTTCTTTCCTTGGCTTCCATTTCCTAGACCATGGTTTTAGTCTGATTCCGCTTTAACATTCTGTTCAATTCAGATCCTACAAGCAAGGGAGGAATTGCTGCAAAGTTTACAGACTAAGAATAAGCGAGGATCTGAGGTTCTGGGGGAAGGGCAATCATCAAATACTGTGAATATGCCATCTGCCCCTGCTGAAGAGAAAGTGATACAACTTTCAAGCATTGAAAACAAAGCCGAAAAATCAGAGGTTTCATCGTTCAATGAACCGACTTCTGATATCTTGCCAGATATTGAGTCTGAAAAGTTCCCCATTGCAACCGCTGAGGTGGAAATAATCGACAAGTCAGTGATTGAAGAAGAGTTGTCAACAAAAATTGAAACCAAGAGTCTACCCATCGAGTCAAAAATTCATGCCGAGTCTGATAAAGATGAAGTTGATGAATGGCCTGATGACGACGACGCAGAGGAGGTGGTTGGCACAGCAGGCAACAGGACTTCACTGGGGCAGGAGGAAGACGTATCGTTCAGCGATCTGGAGGATGACGATGACGATGGCAATAAAGGGGTAGCGAAGTAGCTAGGCAGGCTCAAGGGTTCTGGTCCCAGCACAATCATCACTTTCCGACAGTCCCATAAGCACATGCTGGCTTCATTTCAGTACCGGCAGATACGCATTAAGGGATCATTACTTTGTTATTATTAGGGCCTTGAAGTGATGAACCCCAAACTTGCATTACTGCCGTGATGATAGGGCATTCCTCAGCTCGTGTTAGTGGTGATGGCGACCACATATGTATTATTGAACTCACCGTCTGTACATAGAGCCCCTCTGGGCCTGCTGTATAAACCAATCCACCACTGTGTTCGATGTGAAGCTTCGTTGTCGTTGCTCTTTTCGTACGACAATAAGTCTACACCTGTGTTCACCGTACTTGGATTATCATGTCTGAGATCCCCAATATCCGCTTCAAGAATGCTAATCATCAACTAACCAGTGATCATTCATTCTGGGCCAACTACTCGTGCAGTGAAACTGGCCAGAGATGTGCAACAGCGAGGACGGCCAGTTGAGCGCAGCCCCGCGAGGCTGGAAACGCTGTAGTATTTCGGCCTTTCGGTGGAGGGCTGGAGGCTGCTGTGTTTTGCCTTTGCGGCTGCGGGGTTGCCGGGTTGGGGACTCCGCCGATTGCCGGCTATCTACCGCGGGGAGCCGACCGCGCCAACAGTTTTGACACACGTCTCCGCACGGCAGCTTGTCCCGTCCCGTGGTGCATTCGCAGGTAGTCAGCCGTGAGCCAGCCAGCCCAAGTGGTGGAGCAGCAGGAAACAAACCGCGGATCACCGGAAAAGATCTGCGCCTCCGCACGCACGCGGGTGGCATCGAATCGCATCAGTGACAGCGCGCGCGAGGGGAGAGACGAGAGAGAATCTGTCGCGGCGGGGGCAGCGTGAGATGGAGCCCACGTGATCCACCACGCGGCCGCATCTGCGTGACGCATGGGCACCGTACCACCACCCGCGAGACGAGCCGCCTTGCCGCACCAAATCCGCACCTGACGCCGCCTGCGCTGCGTGCGTCGCGCCGGCCTCGCGGGCGGGCGGTCAAACGCGGTTGGTTACACGGGATAAGGCAAGCGACGAGGCGATCACATGGGGGCAAGGGCAAGCACATGCAGTCAGTCAGGCAGGCACCCGTTGCTTTCAGAGCGAAAGAAGAAGAGCCGGCCGCTCGCTTCTTCTCATCCCAGATGACAACAATCCAAAAAGCGTCGTATCGTATGAGGAACAAGTGATTTCGTAAGTTGTAACGGGGCTGATGGCACGTCGGTGTCACGGAGACATTTGCGTCGAGGAGAACTCGGCTAGGGTTACCCGGGGGGGGGGGGGGGGGGGGGGGGGGGGGAGGGAAAAGTGTGTCTGATTATGTCCTGGATCTCGGAGTGTGATGGACCGTGGACGGGGAGGGTCTCTTTCCTCGCGAGAATCGGCGCCATGTGCCTTGTCTGCACTCGCCACCGGCGAAGCATTTTCATATCCGTTTTCTCCTTCCTATCACGTCTTCAGGAAACAAAAGTGCTTCTGAATGTTGTGGCCTGGTGATACCGTGATGCGCAGTGAAAGTTCTCTGTTTTTTCTACTTTGGACCAGCAGAAGATGGAGAGAAGAATCACTAGCTTAAACTGAAACATGCTAGACAAGAAGAGGCTGAGAGTATTTGGATGAAGGTGATACAAGAGCCGTGCATAAAAATCCAACAGATGCATTTTTCAGTGGATGAGCTGAGTAGTTTTAGCTTCTGATACAAGAACACCAATTGGAAGGTTAGGAGAACATGCTCCATCAGGCAAACAGGTCACCACTATTTCCTATTTGCCTCCACATGGACTGTTGCAACTGAAGGAGCACACTTGGGGGGTACTTGTCCTTTTCAATGATAGTAACAGAAATCAAAACAACCTGGCCCAGCCACAAGGCACATGACAAAGCCAAAGACAGCATGGAAGCAAGGCCCTTAATGAGGGGCTCCATTTGTGAGCAAGGTAAAAGTTCTTTCAGAACATACTAATATCATTCACAGACAACAAATAGAAGGACACAAGATGATGTTCTGAATAAGTGATTAATTCTATATACTGGATGAAAAGGACAATCTGACTTGTATATGGATACTCAAGATAATTAATCAAAGTACATGGTAGAAACATGTATTATCTTCATTTGAAGGTAAAGTTTGTTAAGAAGGAAGAACCCATCTAGGCACAAAAGATTCTTACAAAAGAATTGCCTGAAAGAATAAAAGCATCTAACAGGCTTAATCCAAACTATATCTATCTACATCTCCACAGTTCAGTATATGCGATGAATCTCGACCCCTACAATAAGGATCAAAGCATCGAACATTGCATCACTCTTCCCTTTACAAAGAGCCCTTTGATGCTTGCAAAGTGTTTTCTTTCAAACAAAAAAGAACCCATGAACTCTTCGTTTTCTATCACTCCACTTGCTCACCAATTAGGTCAAGACCAACAACCAAGAATGAGACCCCTTGGAACATAAGGAAGTAGAAATGAATTCCCTGCGCAGATAGCAAACTGCGAGCTGCTGCTGTTAACAGGAGGAAGGAAAGTGCCAATTCCTTCCTGTAGATCCTATTGTGTTTCTTCTTCTTGGAGTCCTTTTTAGGATTGGACTCCTCCTTTGTTAGTGCATCAAGATTGGGAGCAGATCCTACTCTTTGCTGCTTAGAGTGCTTCTCAACTAGCCCAACGAGATCGCCCTCTGAAGAACGACCTGATTTCTTGGTGACAACCCACTCATAGGCACTCCCGAGCTGGAACAATCCAGAAATCATGGCATTGAACTTGGTTACGGACATAGTGTTCTCGAAAAGAAGGTACGGGACAATGAATGGGAATGATTTTGGGGCTGGAAGGATGTTCAGGATGGACATTGTAGCTGGAATGTAGCATACAACCCATGCAGGAAGCTCAGCTTCAGGAACAAACATTGTCATGGGAAGGATAACACAGAACAGCGTGAACGAATAGAAGGGTAGGATGAGCTTGCGGAGGAGGAAGAAAAGGAATATGAGGTTGCACTTCTTCCAGAATCCAATCTGCACGAAAAAGTAGGCAAAAATATTAGGCCAATTATCCAATGAAACAGTATATAAACTGTGGACTAATAGGTAGAGCTCAAATTTGAAAGGATAAATAAAGCTTTATTTAAAGCTTTATTACATCTCTCCTACAAGATTGTGATAAGCTATTTAATTATTTCAATCAAGTGAACCAACGGATAGTTTTTATGGATATTGGTAACTTGCTTGAGTGGTTAGCAACTCAGCATCTGGTATAAGATAATCAGGATGAAGTTTGCTCAAACATGTAAAAAGGGTATTCTAGTAGATAGATGCTTCTCAACAACCACTCCATATTGTAAATTATCTCAACAAACTCTTAACACATGGGAAAATGACCCTGGCAAAGAAACTATATTTACCGAATATGCTACTACATGCATTGCTGGAAATTTTAGCTTTCACAGTTGCCTAGAGAAAAAAGGATTGTACCTTAGATTTTATAATGTCCACAAAGCAGAGCCTAAACAATTGCATGGGACCTGAGTGCCACCTGTGTTGCTGTTTTCTATAAGCCTCATATGATTCTGGCAACTCACATTGACACTGCAAGAGAAACCACATGAATTTAGTTATTAGTCTTTAAACTTTACAAAATGCAGATTTTGGTTGAGCCACGAGGAAATTATTGATCGTACCTCAACATCATTTAGGTAGAGAAACTTCCATCCCTTAAGATGTGCTCGGACAGCAATATCCATGTCCTCCACTGTTGTTCTCTCCATCCAACCCCCAGAATCCTCAAGTGCCTTAATCCTCCAAACCCCGGCAGTCCCATTGAATCCAAAGAAGTTGATAAATGCTCCATTCACCTGCTGCTCCACCTCAAAGTGGAAGCACAAATTTACGTTCTGTAGTCTAGTCAACAAGTTTTCATCCTTGTTTACAAAAGACCATCTTGCCTGAACCAACCCAACATCGTCTTTTCCCTGGAAATTCAACATTCAAGATGTCAGAAAATGTAACAAATATGGTCATAGTCATATAATTGAAGTAACAACGTGTTTACAATAGCCAGCATTGTTCAGTTAAGTCAAACCTTGAAATGTGGCACGGTTCGCTTCAGGAAATCGGCTTGTGGTTGGAAATCAGCATCAAATATGACAACGAACTCATAATCTTTCACATAACTGCAGTTCATTGCTGATTTGAGGTTTCCAGCCTTGTAGCCATCCCGGATCACCCGGTGCCGGTATATGATGCGCACACCCTCCCGCTGCCATTTCTCCACCTCCTCCTTGATCAATGCAGAAGTGGTAGCATCATCAGAATCGTCCAACACTTGTATTAAGAAGTTTGACCTTGGCCAGTCCAGGTTGCAAACTGCTCCAATGGATTGCTGGTACACCTGCAAACATACAGATGAAGGGAATTAATTGAATTGACCTAGCATCATGGAGTAGTAGATAATTGAGCATCAGATTCCACTAGTTCGCTTTAGTCTTAAAAGGAGTACGCTATACTGCGAGTTTGATGTTCAATTAACATGTCTTCTGGTTGACGACAACATCCTGACAGATAATTGGGACAATAAGTATGCTTGAAAGGTACGATACCAAACGGCAAAAGTAAACCTTAAAAACACCGAATTTTGTTCTTGCTATACTGAGTGTAGTAGTATCGGGCAAGCAAGATCACAGCAGCCTAAATCTTCAGAAACCATAAAACATGCTGTTAATGGAGAACACATACGGGTCAAAGGCTCAAAGAGGAACACAAGTCAAAGATCCAGACCAATGCAGTCTACGCAAAACACCGAATCCCAAAACAGCAGAATCCCCCTGCCCAATTCATGCAGAGCAGAACTAGAATAAGGAATCCACAGCTCCAATTAGGCCCCGAATCCCAATTTCAGAAATCGAATCATTTGATCCCCTCAAACACAAATGTGGCAAGAGAATGAACAGTCAATCTGAAATTCCCAACTCGAGAGCCGACAGAAGCAAGAGGCAATGGAGAGATTGGAGTTTGCTTTTGGGTTACTCACCTCTCTCTCGTTGCACATGGGCATCTGCACAAGCACCATGGGGAAGTCGCCGTCGTCGGCGCCGGCCTCGACGTCACCCTTGCCGCCGGCGGCGGCCAGCGGCACGGGCTTGATCCCCTTGAATTTGATCCAGAAGCAGCCGAGGCAGAGGACGAGGCGGTCGATGCTCTGGACGAGGAAGAGCACGACGCAGGCGTTGGTCAGAAACTGCAGCGGCGGCGCGAGGTAATCGAGGCGGACGCGCATCCACCCGGCGTAGCCGGCGGCGAAGAGGCCGTCGACGGCGAGCAGCGACGACGCCGTGACGTCCTCGAGGTGCCAGCCCTGGAGGTAGGCGGCGACCTCGACGGCGAGCAGCAGCAGCGACAGCACGAGGAAAACCCGGATGCAGCCGTAGAATCTCGTCCGCATCGCCGTGCTCTCCCCCGGCGCGGTGGCGGCGGCGTCGGCGTCGGTCCGGCCGGCCGCCACGCGTCGCCGGGCCGCGGAGGCGACTGCGAGCGCGGCGGAGGCGGCGCCGGTGAGCCGGCCGGCGGCGCGGTGCGCCTTGAGGAGGAGGACCCATGTGATCTGGCGCGCGTTCTTGCCGCGCGCGTCCTTGCCCGCCGCCGCCGGCGAGCCCGGCGGCGCCGGCTCCATCTCGGAGATGGACCAGTTGGGATTCTCCATCTTCACCACCACCGGCGTCCCACCCCCACTGCCATTACCAACAACTCCTCCTCCACTCCTCCCCCACCATGACGGCGCCATTGTTGCCTCTCTCTCTCTCACACAACACCTCCGCACCCAACAAACCAACGAATGTCCTCTTCCTTCTCCGGCCTCACCTACTCATCAAGAAACTCCTCAACCTTAATAGAAGCAGAGAGAGGGGGAGAGAGAGAGGAGAAGCAGACCACGAGCGGAAGAACAGCTCACCACGTCGGGGAGGCAAGGACGGGAGCTGAGCTGAGCAGCTTCCCTCCCCTCTCGCCTTCTTTATTTATTTCTCGTCGTCTCTCCCGAATAAAAAAGCCTTCTTTTGGCCGTGAGACAGACACGGCCGGCCAGAGTGAGGAGGAGCGAGCGGTTAAAGCTGGCGTCTTTCGCAGGCAGGCAGCGAACTACACGGTGAAACGAAACGAGCTGGATATATGAAACGAAAATGCACGATGCACGGAGGCAGGAGGCGGCTTCGCTGCTGCTTCTACCAGCGGCAACGGTGGTGAATGATGAGATGAAACCGCGTGTGCGTTGATGTGTTTCCTTAACGAGATTAACCGAGCCGCGGTTTGGTTGGTTGGGTTTGGGGCTTTGGGCTTGTGCGTGCGTGCGTGCGTGAAGGCGCGTCGCACGTCGTCGCGTCGGGTCGAATTCGTTGCGTGCGGTTGCGGCTGCAGCCTGGCGCGCTGTCGGTGGCGGGCACGGCCACAGCTGGATTCTCCCTCTGGGTGCATGCCGCCGCCTCCGCTGATCAAAACGGGGAAATCGCCGGAATTCTTCTCTCTGCCTCCTGCTCCTCCCTCGTCCCCAAAAAATAGGAAACTTTAGATGTGTACTCTCCCGGTTTGAAAATTATTGTCGTTTTAGATAGGATTTCACAAACCAAGGAGAGAATTAACTAATCATAGTTATGTAGCTCAGTGGTTAAAGGCAACCTGCGCATGCAGGGTTCGAAACCTGCTGCTCCACCGGTTGGCTGCCTCTTGCGGTGAAGTTTGGTGCGTTAGAAACGAAGCATCATCGCTTAATGAGTTTGCATGCATGCAGCTAAAACCTCAACATGCAATGCCTCTAAGCCTAAAATGTCAAGAAGAACACAATCGGAGGGAGTATCTGAATAAATGTCCCAAAATATACTTCCTCCCATACAAGAAGAATGATTTTGTATCATTCAATTTTTCTCCAAAAGTATTGTCTTGAATCAAGGTGGGTCATACTCCTCCGTTCAGAAAAAAAAACGTATTTCTGGACTTAAATCTAAACATAGGTTATGTCTAGATTTAAACCCAGAAATATATTTTTTTCGTAGAAAGTAAGTGTTTGTCTAGATACATTTTGTTTAGATAAAGGGTTAACAACCTGACCTCTGTACCCAAAAGGATGTACACAACCGGTTTGTCTAGATACATAATTAAATAATCTTCTTTTGTGACGAATGTAGTAAAATATAAGGAAACTAATTATGCATCCAGAGTCTAGACAGTCAAAATCCCGGAAGATAAGATAGCTTACCTTCTGTCCTCACAATTAATTCAAGAATGACAGTAAGGTGAATAATAGACTAAACTTTCCTTTTAAACCGTCCATACTCATTTAATTCCTATGGAATACCATACCACAAAACAACATTAATAGGGGTATGACCGTTATTTGTATTTGAGTACTGATCTGTTTGATTTTTTTTTTGCTAGAAACATATTTTTGGATAACCTCTCGTGTAAAAAAAAAACAACTCGTGTTGCTCTTTTAAAAAACATGTATGGCAGTTCCCTTTTGCCTCTATTGCCAATAAAAAGTAAAATATCCAAATGGTATTTAACATTCAGAGAATTGCAAAATAAAATGTGTCCCAAGCATACAAAGCCACTGCTATTCGCTCAACCTTCTTCATTCTGATGAATAATAAATCGATATCTAAGGGCTATTTAGTTCTCTACCCTACTAAATAAAATATGGTATAGTGGTCATCTGGGCATTGATATCAACATGTTTGAGATTTGCTAGAAACATATATTTTAGATGAAGAGAATAACAACTTTTAACTTGTGCACCTCCACAACTGTCGGTGATAAGAATATAGGGGTACCCCAAAGGCGTGACAAAGGCCCTGGAGGGGGTGCATTACAGTACACGCGACAACCAAGTCTGGCATGGGACTTGGAGGCCATTGCCTTGAGCCAAAGGATTAGGCCCCGAGGCAGCCACGTGGCCACCCGGAGGGGTCGGCCCAGTGCACCACCCGGAGGCCGAACCCCTACACCAAGGGCTTCGGGTAGATCCCGAAACCCTATATGTTTTTCGCCGAGAGGCTCGGGTCGATCCTGAGCCCCCTGCGC
>CM002483.1:17017204-17042001 GCA_000325765.3 Leersia perrieri | reverse complement strand
TCCACGCCCTCCCCTGCGCCAGATCCCGGTGGGTCCGGCGGCGGCGGATCCCGGCGACGCCCTCCCCCGACGACAGCGGCGGCGGCGGGCAAGCATGGGCCATGGCGGACAAGCAGGGGTGAGAGGGGTATGGTTCTAGGGGTATTTTAGTACTTTTACAATATAAATAGAGACTATTAGTTTCTCTTCCCAAATGAAAGGGACTAATAAAAGTCTCAGGACTAGTAGTAAAAAAGTATCCAAATCCATCCATGACAAAAACAATGAAAAATTGAGGTCAGAAGTAAAGAAAGATCAGAGCGGCCTAGGAGGCTCACACCTGGCGTTGTCGGTGCTGAGTACTAATCTGCCACTGCGATCATGCCGTGCACACAGCTGGGAGGAGAAGGCAACAAATGCAATGACAACGTCAACCACGAACTCACTCATATCTTTGCTTTGATAAATCAATCAGAAAGTACCCTCGTTAGTAGGAAGTCGTCTTCTTGGAGAAAGGTGAAAAATAAAGGGGAGATGTGTGGTTTGTAAAAAGGGAAAGAAAACGGTCGATCCATGGCTGTTGAGGCTGTCAGGCTTTCAGAAACCTTCCGTGACTGCAAAGTAAATGCAGGGGCAGCCATGCACGAGGAGCTCTGACTTTACACCTTGGCTTCTCCCATCTCAAGAAACGATCCATCATCCATGGCATCTCAAGAAACGATCCATGGCGCAGTCGAGATTCGAGAAGCAGATCGAAGATCGATTATTACAAGAAGAAGAGAGATGGACATTGCGGCGCGGGGCGGTGCTAATAATTCTGTTGCTTGCTATTTATTGGGCCGGAACGTGTGACGGGACCAATCTCGAATAGTTATTTGATATGGGCCGTAAGCTTCTCCTAGCATCAGACCGGCGGCCTGCTATGTTACAAGCAAGGGCTCGATTAAATGGGCTTCAAGGCTTAATCCATGGGCCAGCCCTCACAGAAAACATATTCCAGTTCTAGTAAGCTTGCACGTGGGATCCACGTGGCATAATAATTTCAAGAGAATAAAAAGGTCAAGGATTTAACTGCAACTGTAAATAACTGACAAAATCCAACGAATTACTTAGAAAGAAGTATATAATGGCGAATTACATTCGCATGAGGTAACTAACGAAGATATGAGCAAAGCTTATAAGTTCATACCATTGATTTCAGTGAAGCAAACGGATAAAAACATTATTGATCTGCCACACAATAACTCAATTAATGCATCGTAAACAAGCCTGTAAATTGTTTTGTGTCCAACAACAGAATTACACGAACTGCTGTTTAAGCAAAGCGGTGAACAATTTGCTTCTTATGGAAGAATTTCTTTAAAAGAACAGATAAAATAATTGCTGGGATGATGTCTTCTTGTTTGATTCCACCGACCACCTACCATATTCTCCATTTATCACCTCCTATTATGTCCAGCATCACATCTGCTAGTCTGCATCAACGTGAACAAAATTTAGATGCATGGATCACAGATTAAGCCATTTCCATGAATGTAGCACAGACCCCATATCATTAGTTTATAGATATAATAATCAGTCAGTAGAAATCCAATTGTATAACAATAGGAAATAGGAAGATAGTAGGGTGAGGCCCCTTTGTAAAAGTGCCCTTACAAAATCTCTTATACCTTTCTAATCAAATTAAGCAACATCTCCTACCATTTCCTCCAAAAAGAAAAGAAAAAAAAACAAGTAAGGCCCCTGTAATAATAATTGGCAGTAAATTAGTAGTGTCATAATACTATCATTTAAAATGATAACAGTGCGACAATATAACATGAAACATATTCTGCATGGCTGTAAGATTGGCAAAACTGACATCAACGGACAATTGTATTACAGGAAAAAAACCACTCTCCAAACCTGTAACATTTCATTTAGACCAGCTCCAATGTCCCTATTCAGGGTGTATTTGCCTGTCTGTGCATCCAATTGCCATGCCGTGGTTGTATGTCCATTGAAAATGGTAATCTGATCCCTCAAAAAAAAAAAGAAAATGGTAATCTGATTTACTTGTTGACCTTGTGGCAGTAATTGTAGAATTTAGAATGCATAAAATCTGAGAAAAAAGACAGCACGATGTGCAAACAATTGCAGTCTGATCAGTTCCTAAACTACAAGATTAATCTGGTTCGGTTCCTTGCAGAGCGTAACCAGGATTTCAGTTTCAATTTTATACTGATTATCACAGAACTGAAGACTAAGGCTTATCATAATCGGATCTAAAATGCATGAAACTACCCTGTTCTATGAAGTAATTGCAGGGCGGTGAAATCAGTAATTCTGCAAATGGCTGACAAGTAAAAGAAATTCAGAAACAAATAATAGCAGCGCAAATTGGAATTGCAAGCAGTACTTAAACTTCAGTGGTTAATATAATTAAAACCAACAAATATGTAATCAGTACTCACATTTTGATAGGTGTGTGTGCTCTGATCACGTCTTTTAAATCATCAGAATTCCAAACCAGAGATAAAGAAAAACAGGCTTCCCATCCTGCAGAGCGATGAGTGCAGGTAAATTTTATAAACCTAAAAATAAATAAATGAATGCAACCAACGTAAGAAGAATGTATACGTGGTCTGTGAGTGCCAGTTAACATAAATCATAAATTAATGGAAAAATGAACCGAACAGCTAAGGCAAATCATCAAACAGGTTGCATACGATTTAGACAGTGGAAAACTAAACCAGCAATATGTCACCAGAAGATTTGGGCATCGGCAGAGAGGACAGATTGAGCACAGTGGATGCGGAGGCGACAACTACGTCAACGGCAGCGGCGCCGGCAACGATGGGGGTTTGATGGTGACGCAAGGTGCCGTGAACGCGACCAAGGAGACGTACACAAGGGGGATTTGGACGGCCAAGACCGAGACGACGTTGCTGAGGTGAGGCAGGCGGCGGCTGCAGATGATCAGGGCACGGCTGATGATGATCGGGCGGCGGCGACTTCTAGTGTGGGGGCTGTGACTCGTGTGAGGGTGGGGGAGGAAAGAGGGGAGAGGGGGCGGCGAGATTGACGGGAGACCGGAGATGCGGGATCGAGACACAGGGCGAAGAGGGAGAGGGATCTGCAGCGCGAGATTGACAGGGGAGGGGTGGGTTCGCGTGAGGTGAGATCTCAGCATCGTTGGATCGTTGATTGAGATGATTGGATGGTCGGATATGATCAAGTGAGTGCAACCGCTGCATTGCAACCTAAAGGTATAGATAATTCTGTTTCCCCAACTTGTATCCACAGAGGAGTACCGAGTACTACAATGTTTGGTAGAATCAGCGTGTCAAGGTTTTTACCCCAATTCCCTGGGTTAGCTCAGGCGCTAATCCCAGCTAGGAAAAGGATACACACATAGAAACCGCACAAACTCGTACGCGTTCAGTGAGAGTCTTCTGTTTTCTTTCGCACCAGGGGCGGTAGCCCTTTGAGTCTCCAAAACTGAATCGTGTGTGTGCAGCAAAAATCCAAAAAGAAAAAAAGGAAGCAGAAATTAGCAATAGAAAAACATAGTTTGGTCACAAATCGGAATAAAATCTATCTTGTCTGTATGCATTCTCAAAACCTACTTAGGAGGTGTTTAGTTTCCAAATTTTTTTCAGTCATAGGTGTCAGTGTGTCACATCAGAGTTTGACCGGACGCAGGGAGAGGTTTTTGGACACGAATGAAAAAAATAATTTCACAGCCAGCCTGTAAACCGCGAGACGAATCTATTAAGCCTAATTAAGCTGTCATTAGTACATGTGTTTCTATAGCACTTAAAGTTAATTATGGTCTAATTAGGCTCAAAAGATTCGTCTCACGATTTCCATCATAACTATGTAATTAGTTTTTTTATCTATATTAAATGCTCTATTTATGTGTCTAGAGATTCGATGCGATGTTTTTGTGAAAAACATTTTGGGAACAGGGTCTTATTGTGTTCTCCCATATTAAGGTCCTATTTAGTTCGAAAAAACATCACATCGAATCTTTCGACAGATACATAGAGTATTAAATATAAATAAAAAAACTATTTACACAATTAGCATGGAAATCGCGAGACGAATCTTTTAAGCCTAATTAGTCCATGATTAGTCATGCGTGCTACAGATTAATAGTTTTGTCTCGCGGTTTTCTAACACCCTGTGTAATTAGTTTTTTAATTAATAGCCGAAATAGCCTTCCGACATCCGGTCGAACGCCTAATGTGACACTCAAATAAAAAAGGAACTAAACGAGCTCTAACCAGAGAGATGAATTGTTTGGTTAGAGCAAATTTAATACCAGAGATGTTTCATGCCTCTAATTTAATACCATGGCATAATAAATATTAGTCGTATTGATAATTCATGTTAAACAAAATATACGGTTACAAATACAATCATCTCAATAGTTCTTCCAAAATTATATATAGGAGTGAAGTTGTAACCATCTTAACCTCCTATTTTCATACGTTATTAGTTTAATTAATATATAATAAACAAATGTGTAACTCATGTTGACATTTTAATTTAAGCTATGTATTTTAAAATTAAACAATGCATTCAACATATACCATCAATGATTACATTCTAATGTGAATTAATAGTATTTTCTTCCCTAAAAAACCATAAAATAATTGTAATTTTCTAATAATACATGAGGATAACGTTTGGGCACATGAAACCAAATCGATCTATTAATAGAACCAGGTAGTACACTGTGTTTGTTTAGGTTGGCTTGGCCTAGGGTGCAAGTTTTGTTTTTCTCCATCGGTTTATTCTATTTCCTTTTCTCTTCCAGTACTTTATTCCGCCTTTCCCGCATCGAAGCTCCGACTTGAGCGTGGAGGAAGAACCAATCGATAGCCAAAGCCTCCTCCAATCCAATCAGGTTGCTTCTCCTCCAACCCAATTAACCAAATCCCTCGTCGTCTTTGTCGTCAAACGCGACATGCGCCGTAGGTGATGCCTCCTTGTCACCTAGCTTCCTACTCGTTCCACCGCCGCTTGGGATTGCGACGACGATCATACGAACTCCCATGGATTGGGTGCGTGGGTTTCTGTTTTTTATTTTGAGATTAGGAGGGATTAACCGGTCGTGGTGGGCGTGTGGTGATTGATGCCCGAGGGTGGATTTTGGTTGTGGACTGGATTGGATAGGAGGGATCGTGTAATGCTCGTTTTGTGTTAGTACGCTTGGTCTTGGTTGCATTTTGGTGGATAGCGCTCCAGTCTAGGTAGGCTCCAAGCATAGAAAAGAAAATTTTTGATTAGAATTTTTTATGCTGTTGTTGCGATGTATAGATGGAAAAGTGTACTTGAGAGCATTTTTTTATCCATTATGTGCAATTATTTGTCTTTTTGCTTGTGAATTTTGATAGAGCACTAAACGACGCAGGAACCAGCCAGTGGCGGACAATTTTATAATTGAGGTTTGGAAAATTAGTTAATAGAATTTTATAATTTCCATTGAATATTATAAATTATTTTAATATTAATATTAAATTTTATTGCATTATTTTTTCTAAATAGATATATTAAAATAAAATATAACTTTTGTCTTTATTTATTTTTAAATTTTATGTTATATAAGTTATTTAGTTTTTATTATAGATAAAATATCCCTATTTAACCATAATTATTAAAAAACAACATATGTAACATCGAATTAGTTATAATAAGTATTGATAATAATTTATTCAGGCTTATTCGGTATTCAGTTTACAAGATTTTCAAAACAAGAAATAGTAAAAAATACATAAATTATACATGTGTAAACCAAAGATTTAAAAACATAGGAAATTTTCCTATGGTTTTTGAGCAAGCTAGCTAAAGGAATGAAAATATTGTGTTGAAGTGGATTATTTTTTTCCTATGTTTTTGCTCCAAAAAATAGTGGGTAGAAAAATTTTCCTATAGTTTTTATCTGATGATTCCCTTTGAAACGAATGCATGAATGGGAAAAAATCTTAAGGAATGACCAATCCTACAAAAATTTTATGATAGTACTATGAACCGAATGAGCACTTAGTTATTAGTTATTATAGATAGTTGTTGTTGCTAGGGTTCATCAACAATATTGATTTTTTAAAATAAATTTATTAGGTTAAGAATGTTTGGTCTCACTTTGAACAATATTTATAATGCATTATAGCCATTAGATTTATAACAAATGTTGCTTTCTAATTTCTCTTTTTTGTTTTTTCTACTAACAGTGGTGCCCGTGCGTTGCAACGAGTATCTAAGTTATATCTAACTATTTTGTTCTTCTTCTTGTATTATACTCACTTTGTTTTTAAATGTAAGAGATTCTGCCTATTTAGATAATCTCTTATATTTAACAACGGTGGACGGATGTAGAATAAAGTATTCTAGCCAAATGTCCATGCTTCGTATTGACTTGGTAAAACAACCGGGCATATAATAAAAGTATTGGATAAAACAACAACACTATAATATGCTTTGTATAGAAAAAAAAATTATCTAGCGAGCTAAAATTCAGCTCGTTACGCGTTTCTCAATATTTATATTAGGGGATCAATTATAGCCTACTTATTGCGTCTTAACAAAATGATGTCCACGGTGTAATAGAAAAACTAATATGTATATGTGCTTTTGTGTGACTATTTATGCATGGCTTGATTAATGTATGACTATTTATGCATGTGTTGATTACTATTGGCTAATCCTCCTGCTTTAAACTCTGGATGTATGTATATGTTGGGCTTGGGAAGGCGCTCGTGTGTGGCTTTTCTCCGGGCGACTGCATGCAGTCTTGCGGTCTGCATGGGCCAGAACGCGAGGTTGTAGAGACGCGGTTAGGCCTCAAAAAGTTTCGGCCTAGCACGTAACGGAAGCGACGTCTTAAATCCTACTAGTACTACTTCTATCAGATTGGGAACCCGACCAAAAGAAATTCTACTCCTATATCCGAATCAAACAAATCGCGAGGGGGGTTGCGTACGGAGGAGGAAAGGAATATAATATATAAATATTTGTACCGTATTGCTTTGCCATTGTCCAATGAGCGGACAGATAGAAGCCTCGGCTCGGGAGTTCTTTGCGTGATTGCGTCGCGACCGCGATCAATCTCTCGGCCTGGCGTCGCCCCAACCCCACATCCCCCGCCGTATCGATCGATCTCGGCTCCTCTCGATCGAGGCGCTGTTTCTCCGCATCCTCCCTCACCGGTGAGCATCCATCCATCCGCAAACGGATTTTGCATTAACCCTAGCTAGCTCTTCCAGATCTGGCTTGCTTAATTTGCCTTAATAATCAATCTTATAAGGGAGGGAGGGGACTAATAACAGTTTTTTTCTTCTCAAAAAGTTTGGGGGTTCAACTGACCCCCATGTCCTACGTTAGATCCGCCCCTGGGACCAGCTAGGCCTTGAGCGGAGCTGTGCGTAGTGTTGGTGATGGTTTTGACGAATGCTAAACAGCAAAATTCTTGCATCTTTTCAGTGCTTGCATTTATATATGGAATTTGATTGGAGAATGTTCTCAAGCACTGAAACTGGTAGTGCTTTGCATTCTAGAAAGGGCTCTTGGTTATTCTTCCTCATTGAAGATAATTGACAGTATTATCCTATATATTGTGATATGCTTATCGATGTTTCTGAATATTCATGCTTGTACATTATTCGTTTAATAATGGATGGCTATATATGCATTGGTCGATCTAGAGGCTGGAATATTGAAATATATCCTCTTTTCTGAAAAACATTGTTCACTTAATATACTAGTACTCATATTTCTCTCTGTTTGGTTTCCAGATTCTTCTTTACACTGTTGAGTTAAGATTCACAGTTGATTATGGATCTGCCACTGATGACAGCTAAAGCCTATAAGTACAAGGCAGAGCTACTTGTAAAGGACTACCTACTAGCAGATTCGTATGTTCCATACGCTTCTGTGCTTGGCGGAATTCTGATGTGCAAGCTGGTATTGTCATTCTCACTCGTCACTTTCAGTTTTCTGTTAATTATCATCAGTCTACTGTGAATCTGTGCAAAAGCATGTTCATAATTGTGTACGTATATATTCAAAAAGAGAAATGCCAACTTACGTTATGCTCCATATTTGATAGTCCACTGTTTGAGTTTTGTGCAGAGCCTTAAAACTACCACAAAATTATTGCTCTTTTACATTGGAATTGGAATATAAGGATTTTTCCCCCCACATGCGGCACTGGTTTATTCTGTTCTTTTGAAACCATGATCGATGATGAAAACACAGATTAATGTAGCTTAATTTTCCAACATTTTTGTTTCATGATCCTTGTAGTGGCATCTTGACTATTGTGTTCTTTTGCTAGCTCAGGCATATGATTTCACACGCTTTATCAGTTCATTCTACTTCAAAGGTTATGCTTCTCTCACAAAGATGAAAAAGATTGAATGGAATAACAGGTGAGCAAGATTTACCAACTTAATTGCCAAGCTCCAACATCCAACTCTATGTTACATAAGCTTCTGATGATACATCTTCTGAACCTTTGTTGTTATAGGGGCATGTCCACCGTCCATGCTATATTCATTACAGTTATGTCAATATACTTAGTCTTCTTCTCGGGTTTATTCTCCGACCAACAGGATGGACCTGTAACATTTAGAAGTTCGAGCCTCTCCAATTTCACACTAGGGGTATACATATGCAATTACTTTATTGTATTGTGACTTGTGAAATTTCATTATGCTTAGTAACTTATGAGCTGAATTTCATGTTTGACATGTCCATGTTAATTACCTTGCCTCATATGGGCCGAATCTCATGCTTCCTAGGTCTCTATTGGGTATTTCATTACGGACCTTGCCATGATACTATGGCTTTACCCTTCACTCGGTGGAATGGAGTATGTAAGTGAACATATTTCATCTTATTTTCATCTTCTCTTACTCCAGTTTCCCTCTTACCTGACTAAACTTGGTCAACTGTCTCCATTTGACTCTTGCAAACTGCATTATTTGTCATTATCCATTACTCATTACCAAATTACTCCTGCTTGTCTTTTGTCAGCTCGTCCACCACGCACTGTCACTTACTGCTGTAACGTATGCCATGCTTTCTGGGGAAGGACAGTTATACACATACATGAGTCTCATCTCAGAGACTACTACACCAGGAATCAACCTAAGATGGTAACTTAGTATACAAACAAGTTACATAAATTTATGTTTTGATGTCATCTTCAATCCAGTCCATCTAAACTGCTATTCTCTCCCTTTGTGTCATCAAGGTTCCTTGATGTTGCTGGAATGAAAAGATCCAAAAGATACGTCGCTAATGGAGTTGCAATGTTTGTTACTTGGCTGGTAAGAATAAAATTCTAAACTAATGTTGTGGCAGAATTTATTGTTCTGCACTGACTTTAGTTGAATGGGAATTTTGTGATGTATGCACACATTTTTGTGAAACCATTGGTCCTGAATAATTGCAGCTGAGCTCTGTATAATTGTTTTATTTAGACATTCAAGTTTATTTAAATCTGTTGCTAAATCAATGTTATGGTGTTTATATATATTGGAGCTTCAAGTATCTTCGTCTGCTAACAATAAAAGAATTCCCTTTATGCAGGTTGCAAGGATAATTCTGTTTATGTACTTGTTTTATCAGATTTTTTTACATTATGATCAGGTAATTGGTGATTCTTCTGAATTCAATGTACGGTAATGACTATCAAACACATATTTCTGACTTGACACTTGTTCACAAACAGATTAAGCAGATGGACACCTTTGGTTATCTTCTGGTTTCTGTTGCGCCCATCATACTGTTCGTGATGAATATGATATGGTTTTCCAAGATCTTAAGGGGTCTCAAGAAGACACTGGCCAAGAGGCATTGAGGTGAGGGTATATATGCATGTACAGCCACGACCATCCACCTATCTGTAAATTCACTCAGCAGCCTATAGCTTCTCATTAGTCACAACGGCTAATCCTGGTAATATCAGCTTGGCCGTTAAGATCCAGATTTACGATTGAATGCCCAGCCTTTTATGCATGGGTGATATACTAATTTGTATATATGTTTGGCTATGGCTGTATTACTTAATACCCATCTTTTTTCTTGTATAAATGACCATATCTTAGTTTTAAGTTAAACAGTAGTTTGCCCCGATTTCAGTCACATTGCTCTTTGCAGTAATTTGCCATCAACTCTGGCCATCATCCCTAAGATTCTAAGAATAGTTTCATCATGTGTCAAAAGTGGTGAAAACGCTCCTCAGACTAAACACTAAACTGCCTCTTTTTAGCTACGGCTTTGCAATGGTGCCCACGTTTTTAAACATTTATAAGCTGAAATAATTTTGGAATCAAGAAAGTTCTCAAAAGGCTCACCTTTGTAGACATGTTTCATATACTTTACTCTTTATATTCTACACATCCTATGTGGGTTCCAACAAGGAAAGAAAAAAGAGATGGAGCCTGAAATATAACACAATTTTTAGTACAATGAACAAAAGCAAGTGCCTGTAGGATTGACATTCCTTCAATTAACTAACACAGATGGGTGAACAAGAGGGTGCAGGTGTCACAAGTGAATCAAAATTCTATGATCCCTATGAGATACCAGCTAATGACTTGCTGGGCAAGTGCTCCTTGCAATTCAGAACAAAACAAAACTTCCATCATGTGAACACTGAAGTAGTTAATATTTCATTATCTGCATCATTATGTGCCACTCAAGCTAGTTTCCAACTAATTTAAATTAATTTTCTTGTGTACTACTTTCTAAAGCTTATAAGTAGTCCTAATTCTCTTCCTGATCTATCACACACAATATGCATTCTTTCATTCACTTGTTCATTCTTCTTTGCATCCTATCCACCACCTTCAATTCCCATGCAAAAGATAGCATACGCCATAGCAGTGTGGTCCTTGGCCTCAGCCATGTTAGGTCTCTATCTGCTCCATCCATGGTGATAATAAACTCCACAAAATTTGACTTCTTGGACATCATAGAGCCAGTGACAACATGTACAGATGGCTACCTGCTTTCCTTTAACCTGGGCATGCCCCCACAGGTTTTCCAGGTGTACTTGGACACAGGGAGTGACCTCACTTGGGTTCCTTGTGGCACCAACACCAGCTACCAGTGTATAGAGTGTGGCAATGAACATGGCACCTCCAAGCCAACTCCAACCTTTTCTCCAGCTCAATCCTCTTCAAACATGAGGGAACTATGTGGTAGCCGCTTCTGCATTGACATCCATAGCTCTGATAATTCTCATGATCCCTGCGCCGCAGCAGGTTGCACCATCCTTTCCTTCATGAGTGGTCTATGCACTAAACCCTGCCCTCCTTTCTCCTACACCTATGGTGGTGGAGCACTGGTCCTTGGTTCCCTTGCAAAGGACATTGTAACACTCCATGGAAGCATATATGGCATGGGCATCCTATTGGATTTCCCTGGCTTCTACTTTGGCTGTGTTGGTAGCTCCATTAGGGAGCCTATTGGCATTGCAGGGTTTGGTAAGGGTATACTCTCCCTTCCATCACAGCTAGGGTTTCTCGACAAGGGATTCTCCCATTGCTTCCTAGGATTCCGGTACGCGAGGAACCCTAACTTCACCAGCTCACTGATCATGGGAGACCTTGCGCTGTCCGCAAAGGATGACTTCCTCTTCACCCCAATGCTGAAGAGCATTACTAACCCAAACTTCTACTACATTGGCCTAGAGGGTGTCAGCATTGGAGATGGTTCTGCCATTGCTGCTCCTCCAAGCTTGAGCAGCATCGACTCCGAAGGCAATGGCGGTATGATCGTCGACACCGGGACGACATACACGCACCTCCCTGACCCATTCTACACCTCAATCCTATCATCCCTTAACTCTGTCATACCCTACGAAAGATCATTCGACCTCGAGAGGAGGACGGGGTTTGATCTCTGCTTCAAGATCCCTTGCATACATGCTCCATGCACTCAGGATGAGCTGCCTCTGATAAGCCTCCATTTCCTGGGTGATGTGAAGCTCACTCTGCCTAAGGATAGCTGCTACTACGCGGTCACCGCACCCAAGAACTCGGTGGTGGTGAAGTGTTTGCTGTTCCAGAGGATGGACGATGATGATGATGTCGATGGCAACGACGATGTCGGTGATGCGAACGGGCCAGGAGCAGTTCTTGGAAGCTTCCAAATGCAGAACGTTGAGGTCGTCTACGATCTGGAAGTTGGGAGAGTTGGGTTTCTGCCCAAGGATTGTGCCCTTCACGCCTAGTGACGACAGAAATGTGTATGTGCGCCATGTTTAGTTTCATCATCTTTAGCGCACGATTGAATGGGGGTTTCAGGTGGTCATTTTCCTTTTTTATTTCAGTTTGAGCTGCTTTGTGTGTTAGTACAAGTGGCCGTACGAAGCCACTAGCGATTAGAAACGGCTAGTGGTGGGGGGGAGTTCATGACGAAAAAAGCGAAGGATCGGTCACATGTAATGCAAAACTGCTTTCCGGCTTGTGTTTTAATAAGTGCGAATAAAAGGCGTGCTTTATGTGAAAGGAATAACGGTAGAGCTATCTAGTATGCTTTCCAGGTTTGATGATCAGACAACTCAAGGTGCATTGCAACTGATTATCAATGCTTTCTCCCTTATTAGATTTTGGCAATCCAGTTGTTTGTTGGATTCACCTGTATCCCAACGTCTGCCAGGACGAAGTATCCCAGATTTTGTGTTGGAATAACGGTCGATCTAGTGGCAGTATCAGTGCTTTACTACGTTTAATGATCAGACGGGTTCAGGTGCAATTGCTAATCAGTTTTTTCTCACCTGGCTTTTGGTGATGAATCGTGTGTGCATCTGTTATCACCACAGACAGAAAGTACCGTAGCTATCGGACTAAACTCAATTCAAACTATTAATAGTGTTTGTTTCCCGGAGAAACACACAAAGTCGTTGTAGTATAGTGGTGAGTATTCCCGCCTGTCACGCGGGTGACCCGGGTTCGATCCCCGGCAACGGCGCGATTGTTTTTTGTTTCAACGTTTGTAGTTCTGCGACCGTGCAGAACAAAGCGCCGGCTGCCCCACCAACACCGCGGGTTTCACTGCGCTCTCGGCGAATCACGCCCAACCTGCGTCATTTCGTAGTAAAACATCCGCGTGCGCGCGCCGGCGTGCATCCGGTGGTGACACTGGAGTTCCGCTCCGCTCGCCGGCGAACCACGGCGTGCATGGCGAGTCGAAAGGCAGAAACAACATATGGGTGGTGTCTGCTGTTGCGCGAGTCGCGAACCGTGGCGTGGTGGGGGCTGTGTACTCACCTGGGACGGACGAGGGACGAGGGTTTTTTGCGTGGGTTGTGCATGCGCGGCGCGGGGGTGTGACTTGAGTGGGTGGAGTCGGTGCGGTGCGCCGGTGCCTCGGTGGAGAAGAGCGCGGCGGCATTGGCAAGGCAGACAGCGCGTGCGTGCGGCGCAACGACGGAGGTCGGTCGCGGGCGAATCGGCGACGCGCGCGTTGGTTGCTGCACTGCACGATCCAACCTAGTGCGCTGGCTCGATCTGCCTGTGGGACAATGGGAGGTTAAGGTGGCGTAGTGCTGCTCATCGAGCAATCAAGCGTTAGTAACCAGTCAGTCTTCGCGTGCTTAAATGTTCGACGCCGTTTGATTTTTTTAAAAAAAATATTTGACCGTTCATTTTATTCAAAAAATTTATGAAATTATTAATTTTTTATCATTTGATTTGTTATTAAATAAGTTTTTATGTACATATATAGTTTTATATATTTTATAAAAGTTTGAATAAGACGATCGGTTAAACGTATGTCAAATAGTCAATGGTGTTAAATATTTAAGGACGGAGGGAGTATATGGATTATGGAGAGTCACGAGATTGGATTTTCCCCCGGAGCAATGAAACGCTGGTGGTAATGTGGTATACTGGTAACCATGGTAAGTTTGAGTCAGCCCGTCATCGAAGGGCAAACTGGTAATCCAGATAGTTGCTGTAAACGAGAAGAAACTCGAGCAGGTATCCTTCCAATCCTTTGGGACCTTTTGCTTTACCGCTAGGCATACTAGTACAGTAACAATTTGCCTTTTTAAGCACCAGGTTTCACTCCCCCAGTGATTGTAGGCTCTCTCTTGATGATCATACTTACACCTCACTGCATCAGACAAGTAAGGGTGAGAACACACCTTTATCTGTTCTCCATTGGTCCACAGAAATTTCCTGAACAATTTTCTTGATAAGAGACTTCATAAAATTGTATATCCATATGTCACGTTGATGGGCGGTGCCGCAGAAACAACACTCACTGGCGTGCTAAAATTGGCGACGGACGGACAGTATACCAAACAGGAAAACGACCCTGCAGGGGAGGAACACGCAGGCTGGCCGATCCAGCTCGTTGTCGGCCGGACTCCTTGCCCGGAGCCGGCGGTGGAGTGGCGCTGGCCAGCTAGGCAGCGTCGCGGCCCTCGTGAGTCGAGGAAGATTAAATTTTTTAGATGATGGAAGCTTTATTGAACTCAACCAACTATTTTAAGGTGGAGAAAGATCAATACGCGGGAAGAGATGGTCCTTGCCATTCATAGCGCTGCTCAATTAATGAATTAAGCCATCTTCGTGTTCGGCGACGGCAGGCCTCCCATCCCATGGCCGCGGGTTTCTTTTATGTTTTAATTACAGCTATCTTGATGCGACCCTATCCTGAATCCTATCCTTGTGTTTCAAAGGGATATGCCACTCTTTGTTACAGCAAAACAAACATCAGTATTGCTTTCAATTTTGTTAAGTGAATCAGGGCGAAATGCAAGTCTGGACTCCATTTTTCCTTTTTGAAACTGAAGAGCTCCATTGTTCAAGATTCCCATTTCCAGTTTTCAAAAAGAAAGATAGAAAGACTTCCATTTCATTTGGCATTTTATCAATCACGATGAGCCGATGTGGAGTGGAGATGCAGACCAAAAGACTTGCATTTCATTTTGTTTAGTGATTTTATCAATCACGATGAGCCGATGTGGAGTGGAGATGCAGACCAAAAGACTTCCATTTCATTTTGTTTAGTGATTTTATCAATCACGATGAGCCGATGTGGAGTGGAGATGCAGACCAAAAGACTTGCATTTCATTTTGTTTAGTGATTTTATCAATCACGATGAGCCGATGTGGACTGGAGATGCAGACCAAGGTCTTCATCATTTCCTCCAATGCAGTTACCAACTTACCATGCAGTCTCTCCGTGTTTGTATTAACATAATAGTATTATGAAATAATGATCACGTATATTGCTACTATATGGTTTTGTGGGAATCACTTTTTGTTATATATGACTGCTACAAAAATGCAGACACCAAAGTCGTTGTAGTATAGTGGTGAGTATTCCCGCCTGTCACGCGGGTGACCCGGGTTCGATCCCCGGCAACGGCGATATTTCTTTTTGCTCTTGCTGACCCCGAAGGCCCGAACTTTCCGTTGAACTCGCTTTTGCAGATCCTGGGAAGTGAGACGTTCTGATCACATACCGAACAGGCTACCAGAGGCACACTCGTGTTGCCATCAGCTGAAGGCGAGAACAAGAATTAGCCGTAGAATACAGTCCAACAACCAACGAATATGTACAATGTAGTACAGCTCTATGGGTATGTCTTTTACATATTCAGTGCAAATTTGTTGTACAGTTCCAACACGAACCATCGACTTGTTAAAACTCTTGGTACAATACCTAGAATTGGCACAAGTTTCTTCCTGCGCCATTCAGATGTTTGGGTAGACAGAGGTCGGCGTTTGCTCACTAATGGAAAGCACATTTTAGCAATCTATCCACACAAGGAAACTGATTTGGTTATTAAATCGACCACATCACAGTTTGCTAAAATTTCACATCATATGGTAAAAAATGGTGGCATGAATCGATGATCCTTGTCTCAGGCTGGCAACCTGGATAGATATCACAATGACTGAAACTTGATCTATAACATTGTATGCCTACGGCCAACTCATTCCGAACTGAGGATCTTCACATAACTAATGTTTTCCAGCTTTTGATTGAGATGCATTCTTCCTCATCGTCCAAAATGCAGCACGGTACCAATTCTGCAACTCAACCACAGTATAAATAATACCATCATTACCAAATATCATGAAGATAGGTAAAATGCACAATAAATTGATGGCTATTCCGTACTAAATTACTGATGTGGTAACCAAACAGAATTCAGTACAGCCGAAATTATAAGTATTCAAGCTGAGAACTTTGAAAAGATGCATTAGCCTAGCCCATAGCTACTGAGTGTATGTCGATACAGAGGGAGAGCCTTACCGCGACCACCCCTTCTTAGAAAAAGGAAAATGTTAAACACTACTCCACTTTTTACTACTCAGATGCAAGTTGAATTGGTCCTAGGTTTTAATCTTATTAGATTGTCCATGCATGTATTTGGTTAACACTCTGCTAGTAATTGACATATAACAATTGACTTTACACAATGTAACAGTATGAGTCTACAAGGGATTGAGGAACAAGTAGGCATATAAAATTTCAAATGCCGATGTTTCAACTACAGCAGTCAAGATTGGATAATTCCTTTAAGTACGTGGGCCATTAATTCAATCCCCTCCTAGATAGCTGGAGACAGAGTCAGTGCAGATATTAGAAGAGTACCTGCATCATCGATTTCATATTTCCAGTGTACGTGGTATCTATCATTCTCTCCACCTGAAAATCACATATCAAAGTAGTCCATGAAAATAATAAAACTTGTACCATTTATAGGGAAGTGGACATTTATGCACATATTTGGGCCGTACACGTGGGACCTAAACAATCATACATCTAGATACAAGTTGGAACTTGGAACAGACCTTCTGTCTAATCATAATTTTTCATATATTTTGGCAATTATGCATAGAATAAAATGTATCACATCTATGCTTTTTCTTGGAATGTGCAAGTTTATGCATATTTGAATTTCCTTAATTATAGTCCAAAACAAATCCAATGCAAAATACTCACCTCCATCACAAATCCATAATGGTAAGCAACTCTTTTCACATCTTCCAAACTTAGTTCAATAGACATATCCTGTGTTTAAGGAGATAAATTAGGTTCCTCAAGACATAGCAACACCTTTAAGTCTTCAGCCAGGTTAGATTTTATTCAACTAGTATAACAAGGGGGAAAAAAAATCTAATTACATCATCCGGCCCATAGGAGTCAGCGAAGTGATACAGAAGTGGGCCCAAGTTTATCCAGACCTGTTGGTCGAAATTTCACAATTATTAACGGAAGATAAGAAACGGTAAATAAACAACCTATACTGAACTATAAATTTCCATATAAACTGATTCAAAAAAACAAAATATGTAGTATTGAATCCAATTCTAGAATAAGAGACTCACCCCACCATCCTTGAGAACTTTTGATATGATCTCTATATATTCAACAATATTGTGTGCCGTATCTAAGAAGAAGCATGTTACAACAGCATCCCATGAAGCTGGAACAAAATATTAGTATTGTGAGAATGTCAAAAAGGCACAAAACAACATTAACCAACCATACATATCTTAACTAAAAGTGGAACAAATCAACACATCAATGCCAATCAATTAATTCACTTCAAAATGACTTCAACTAATAATCATGAGTTTGAAAGTTATTGCATGCCTCAATAGCCTACATGATTAAATTGATGAAGCTGTTTCCTTCTTCTCCATAAAAAAATCCAACAAGGCATCACAAATAAGCAGCAGCCTACTACTCCCTCCGTCCCCAAATGTAGGGATTTTGAGGTTATTTTCAAGAAATTAAGGATCAAGAAAAGTGTCAATTAATACCCTTTACTAGTGTAGAGAAAAGAGAATTTGAATGGGAGAGGATGGACGTGACAAGTCAGTACTCTATAATCCCTTACATTTAGGGACAATATTTAAATCCTTAAATCCTCTTCATTGAGGGACAGAGGGAGTACCTCATTGCTTGCGGATTTGCAATTTAGTTTTTTAAGAAACATTAAAGCACTACTATCTACTCACTTTGTTTACTGAGTAGTTCCAAAACAAAATCCATCCAAACTAACAAGAGAATAATAACAACAATTATATCACAGTAGGAGCCTCTCCTTCTGTTTCTTGTAGAAAAATAACAATTAATATATATCCATATAAACATACTTCATAGGTATAACAAGAAACAAGGCCGACACAAAATATTATTCTATGCTCTTTATATACAGAAAAGAGTTATACTCTTCTACCTTATTGGCTGAACAATTCTTATCCCTTGTTAGCCCTTAAAACGAAACAATTTAAAAGAAACAGAATCAGCACATAACTGTCCTCTTTTCCTGGGGTTCCACCAAAAGTCATTTGTTCTCATTAGTTGTGTACAATTCTCTTCCTGATTACTCCCTACGTCCTACAATATAAGCATTCAAAATGACCAATACTTTTGCATTGGTCCCAAATGCTTATATTTTAGGATGGAGGTAGTATATGCTTAGACTTAAACCAATGCAAAAGTCTTTTTAAAAAGTATCCGCGCTCAAAACATCATTTAATCCCTACCACATTGGTTCCAATTTCTGGCATGACTTTAGTGGGCCACAAAAGACTCAAAGGGCAAATGGCACTACAATACGATTGTACAAACAGAACTAGCTGGATGCTTTATAAATTAATTATTTACTAAGAGTGTACCTAAAGAAATCTTTTGATAAATTATTTTCTTTTTTGTTTGATATTGATATTCTACGAAGACCAGAACACCAGGTCATCTTACATTCATGGCTTTCCTCATTGTAGACCTCTACAAAATCCCCCGCACACATGGAAAATCCTTCTGTGATCCCGGAACTGTTAACAGAAAAGAAGACAAATATAAGCAGGGAAATATGCCAAGATAAAGCATAAAAAAGAATATAAAGTTAAATAACAGCCAGTTTCTCTCTTTTTGCAAAGAATATAAGTACACACTTATTGGAACCCTTTCTTCAGTTTCTACCAACAGCACAAATAGTACTGAATGACAGAAAAAGCTAAAGCATCAAACTGAAATTTAGGAATAGAATGGAATTTAGTTCAGCGCTCAAATGAGACTACTGAACTAACCATCTAAATATTTTAACACCCAAAAGTCAAATATTTGTAGGTTCTTCGAAAAATACAGATTTAAATAGATTGTTTCAGTTTCTTAAGTCGTCAAGTCTCATATTCTTGCATAGCCTTTTAAAAAAAACATATGAAGCTTTCTCTTTCAAATATTAGAATCCTATATGGTAAATACCAGTAAATTTATTCAAAACAATTATATTTCGATCAACAGTATCATATTATATGCACCTTACATTATACAAACTCACAGGTTGTACCAAGTGCAAACAAAGTGATGAATGGAAACACACTTCACAAGGGTACTGATGCTTATGAGAAAAACATGGTGCTTTTATTACCTAGAGGGGTGAATATCAGGAAATGAAACAGGACGAAGTTGATCATTGTCGGAAAGGGAATTGCAGTTGCTGTGAATCCAAGGATATATAGTCCACTCGTTGGCTTCTTGAGTGCTGATAAAACATGACCAAATGTCCTTGCGTTATGAACAACTTGATTCTATTAAGATGTTGATTGCTTTTAAATATGTAGCTTAGATTGACATACTCGTTTAGAATGAAACTCGAACAAATCATCATGTAATATGAGAACTCGTTTCCCTGACTTATGAAACCTGCTCAAGAGAAATAAAACGTAGGTAACTTTCAAGAATATATAGCATCAGCTCATTCACAATTGGACATTTCTTTTACCTAGTGTGGATATCTCCAGAGCTAATCTCCCAAGCCCAGCACCAGGGACTAAGCATGAAGGAGGCCTATGAAGTAAACAAATACACAAATCAATGGCTGACCAAGACTGAATCCTCAAGTAACTACCATCTGTCTGAGGTTGAAGGAAATGCTTGTATCAATCATCAATTGTAGTTATAAGAAGACGTGATGTGCAAACACAAACACAAAAACACACACAGACAAGATGCCCTAACAATTACTACCTCCGTCTCAAAATATAAGCACTTATGCCTTTTTTTGGAGAAATTAAGGTTGAGGAAATGGAGTGTTGTGATTGGTTGAGAGGAGAGGGTAGGTGGGAGGGATGGTTGTGATTGGTGGGTGTAGAGGTAGTTGTATTTTGAGACAAATTTGAATTGCTCAGGTAGTTATATTTTGAGACGGAGGTAGTATCCAATTTTGAAAACAAAAAACTTGTTCCACTTTCCAGAACAAGGCAACATAGTATGGTGGCTCTAGTTTATTGACATAGAACTGGGACAAAGCAAGTTTACCTCTGCTTGCTCCGGTTAGGAAAAAGACGATTAAGTTCGTCCAGGATGGGCTTATAGCACTCATCACGCTCCTTTTGACCCTACAACAATTTAAATAATAAAAACATTAATATTCCTTTGGTGTTACATTATTACATTCAGACAGATTCTACTTCGCGTATATTGTAAACCAACTAAAATGGCACAGAAAAATACCTCCTGAGCCCAATCTCTGACGATATTTCTTATGATGCATCTAACCTGCACAAACCATAATAAAATGTATTATAGAAGCTATAAACCATATAGATGTCCAAAAACCATGCAAGCTGAAAAACAAATGTAAATATAGGAAAAGGTGCAAGAAATTACACATGTGCACGCATACATCAGCAAAATATAGCATAGCATGATTGAGCACTAAATCACTTATGATCATGATGTCCAGGGGGAAAAAAGGAAAATCAATATGTAATGGAAATTAGTAACATCACACATATCAGGAAACATGCCAGATTTGGTAAGAACTGTGGTGGTCAACCAATATGAACCTTTGGCTAACTTCTCCGTGTCGCATGCAGCACACATTTTACTGGGAGTGTCAGATGAGAGGTTGACAGACCCTTACCTTGTCAACGTCAACTGGAGGAACATTCAATGGCAAGGACGGAGGCAAGCATTGCTGCAGTGTTGCCTGTAATAAGATAAAAAAGAATTAACAGCTCACATTTGTTTAGACAGATTGCTGTTTTACCACAAGGGATCGGAAGAACAAATAAACTGAGATAAATTAATGCATGATAGACTGAAATCTATGTAAAAATGTTGAATGATACGACAATGTATTGTAAGCTTGAACATTGATGACACAATAACTGAATGAACAGCTAGAAATAGTAACACAAATCAATTTGGCTTTTCATCTCATATATATTGCAATCAGAATATAACAAGAATGACATAACCATGCACTGCTCCTTCAGAATCATGGTAAGAAAATTCAAGCATGAAAAGCTAAGCTGCATTCTTCGTCATGCAATTGGAAATAATACAGAACACACAACAGCTTACATCTTGTAGGTGGAGCTTACATTCTCATCAGCAGAACATGCAATACAATCTGTATCTTGACAGTTATCTGCTGCATCCACGGTTTTATCACCATTACATGATTTATCTACGCTGTGGCACGACCCCAATTTGTCACCAAGAAGCTGGGAGCAACCTTCCATGTCAACTGCCTCATCCTGTTTGATAATTAAATCAGTCATAACACACAATATTACCAAGGCAGTAACGTAAAGTAGCTTCAACATGAAAGCACCCCTTTCTAAAAAATAAAGTAAAAAAAATCAAGGAGGCGTACCTTATTGTCACTTTCTCTTGAAAGTTCACGAGTCTTGTCATCTTTACTAGGACAATCATCCGGTTCATGCAACTCGGAATTGTTCATGCAGATTGAACTTCTTGAACAATCACCCCTCTCAACAGAATGGCCACAATCTGCATGACAATGTCCATGCATGTTCTCTCCACAATCGTGATCATCCCCATCTACATCTTGACTCATGTCGAAAGGAGGCTCAAATGCCTGCAGTTGCATCCCTTTTTAAGAATACTATAATGCATAGTAAAGTTTTTACCAACCATACAATTCCTCCCTCCACCCCAAACAACGTACCTCAAGCATGTTCATGATGAACGATGCATTCATGGATATACACCTGTGAAGTAACACGAAATTTAATAACAATAATAAAATATATCACAGTAAGCACAATGACTGACCATGAATAATTTAAAGCACCATCTGCCAATTTTCCAGAAGAATCCAATGAGGAATTTAAGATAATGTATCAACAGTAAAACTAAAAAAAAATGTTTACTAAATCAATAGGTGTGCAGATAAGATATGCAAAATGCTTGGGATGATTTAGAACATGATAAATAGATCTATGGCAAAGATATATTCCACGATATTTAAGTATAAGCCGTGGAATTAGTAGCTAGTGATCAATACTACAAGTCTACAAGCACTAAGCCCATACAATTACTTACCATCTCAGCCTTTGGTACTTTAGGCCAAGGTTGAAAAGAAGTTCCTGCATAGGAAAGACATAAGATATGTGGAGGAACATACAGAGTTAGGAAACCTAAAAAAGTCAACGAAATCAAGTGATTAGCAAAGAGACAGTAGTGGATGAACATAAAAAAGGTAAAACATGTATGTTGACTCTAATACAAACCTTGTGGGCAGGAGGAAGCATTTTGAATGATCGCTCATATCTCTTGACATCCCTTTCTGCAGCATCATGATAGCTATCACAATAGCAATGAAAAATAGTATTGTTTAATCAGAAAAAAAAAAACATGGCAAAAAATGGTAAACTGTTCGAGTGTAATCCTAGTTATGTTCCGTGGAGACCATTTCACATCAACTCATCTATGCAGCCAACTATTCAAAATAAGAAGCTGTTGGACCACCTTCATTCTTTTTTATAAGTCATTTGGGCATTGGCACAGTCTTTGATACACATGTTCTGCCCTCACCTTTCTAATTATGTTCATATGTTGGCCAAATATGATAACTTAGTTCTTTTGGCAGTAAATCTTCCCATAAGCCATAACATTTTTATGCAGCAAGGCTAACTACTTTAGCATGTATAAGTGGTCAATCTTCCCATAAGCATGAACTCTAACAGGATAGGTAAAATGGAGGGAGTAATTCTGTGCTATCAATGCTGAAACTTTAAAGGGGACAAGAATTGACAAAAATACAAGTGTCCTCAATGCAATATAATACTTTGATAATGGCCTTTTTTTTCAATTAGCAATTCCAGGAAATGTCACTTACTCACACCTAATTTGTAAGGATAAAAGTAACACGTACAAAATTTTCTTATAGACAGTAACTCAGTAAGTATAGAACTGCTCTTTGAAGGGTTATATATGCCTATCAGTTGGTCTATCAAGATGTAACAAAGAGTTCGATGAAATAAAACAGAAATGTTCACTCCAATCAAAATTGTTTGGGCTTCGGAACTAGCATGGCTGTCATGAAACTTGAACTTGCAACAGCATCAATACCTCCGTGAACAACTAATCAAATCTCTATATTCACCCATGCGAGAGCATACTGGGCGGTGCTAATTGCTAACTACAAACTCCCACAGCGTAACCTGCAGCAAAACTCCCAACGAAGCCACCTGCCCTTCCCGCTGGGTAAGTCCCCAAAAACCACAGATCAACTCCGTCCCAGCATCTCACATCCCCAAATCGGCAATCACTCCTAAACCCTACAACTCAGAACCTCACATCAACTTAGAACTAACTTCTCCCCTCCGAACAAACAACCCACCCAGCCACAGCTCGGAACAACGCGGGTCTACCAGAACGGAGCTCCGCCTCTACACTACCAATCAAACCGCCGCCCGGCGAGCTTCCGAGGAGGTCGTCTGGTTGTGACATGGGGGACGGAGCGCGAGGGGGGAGGAAGGGAGGGAGGAGGGAAGGGAGCGTACTTCATGTAGGCGGAGATGATGCGGCGGAGGGAGCTGATCTCGAGTGCCTCCTCCTGCTCGGTGTATCGTCGTTCGGCCATCCTCTCCGGCGGCGGCGGCGGCGGCGGCGAGGAGGAGGCGGAGCCGCAGCTTTTCCAGATGAATTGGTGGGCCTTGGATTTGGAACGATGAGGCGATGAGTCAGCGTGGCGTAGGGGAGGTTTTTTTCTCTTTTTTTAAGCGGGCCGTTAGCTTCAGTTGTTACTGGGCTCCTTCTGGCTTTTTCATCCGATCCACTAAGAATTTCACTAGTGAGCCTATAGGAAGTCTACTACAATCAGAATCCCCTATAGATGACCGATCACCTTACCTTTCGTTCTAGGACTAAGTGTAAACTATCAGGTCTTGGGTTGATATAAATTGAATTGGAGTTGTTCCTTATACTCACTATTAACCATAATAGGAGACGACGGAACCATATAAAATAACCTTTCGTTCTAGAACGAAGGGTAAAGTATTGGGGGCTTGGATTGATATAGATTGGATGGAAGTTGTTCCTTATATACTAGCTAGTAACCATCACCTGAGACGAACAAAATCTATAAAACAAGCAATCATGCTGACTAAAATAACATGGCAAATCAAGAGTTCAAGACTAGGAAAGGATAAGGGGCGTGGACCCGTGGTATAGTAAACATAATTCGGATATATCACTAACACTATACTATAGTAAACAGATCTTCAGAGTTTTTACGATGTTTCAATTAATGAGTAAGATCTGCCCATCATATGTTCATCTCGCTTCAAAGACTAGTTCTTCCAAAGGTGAGACATAGTTACTGTATTTTATAACACATTTCGGTTTACAGTATTGTCGGTGTAATGGGCCAAGGGTATTAGTTTTTCATGAATGAAGGCCCATTAAGGCCCTAGTATTGAGCTAATGTGCTTAGCCTTGAGGCCTAGGCGAGGCCCAAATGAAAACTGGAGAAACCCCAAGACCAATGATGCCACGTGGCCTCTTGGCCCGGGGGAACCATTGGTAAC
>CM002483.1:16986662-17017104 GCA_000325765.3 Leersia perrieri | reverse complement strand
TTGCTTTCTTTACGACCCGAACCCCGTCACCACATTCCTCGCTTCCATCCGCTTCCGCCCGAACCCCTGGAAAGGCTTCAACCACCGGCCCCTGGGCCGAACAAACCAAGGGACGTCTTTTGGACCCTCCCGCCGAAGGGAATCGCTCCCAGATTCCCCGACAAGTATGTATCCCCCCATCTTTATATCTTTTTTCTCTGTTTACCACAATACTTTATAGGCCCTGAGGCTCTTTTCATGCTAAATCATGACTATATCAATTGTTCAATTTAACTGGATAAAAGTTATATAAAATCTAGATTTACTACATCAGTGTTGTTAAAGTTTAGCAATAAAGATTTTAGGCTCCCATTTTTTGGTCTTTGGATTATAACCTAAAGCCAAAATTTGAATTTTCAGACTTAATTTTAAAGTTGATTTTAGAGAATTTTCAAGCACAATTTTTCTTTCCTCAAGTCTTTTAAACAATGAATAACACATCTCAAAAAGTTTTCTCATAATTACTTTTTAATTGTGAATATGCATATTATACATTTTGACATTTTAGGCGTCCGGTTAGATTTCCGTGGGCGTTATATATGAACGATTGCCTACATGACATGAAAAATCATACTTCATGACGTGAAAACTCATAGACGCTGTTCACCATCGAACGATGTTATTTGCTATGGTCGTGACGACCATTTCAGTTAGTATGTTACAAGCTACTGTACTAGTTAAGAGCCCTTGTAAAGGCAGAACAAAAGGGGTGAATTCAATTGCAATACACATGCCTGTCAGAAATGGTAGCAAGGTGTATACACTAGCTGTTGCCTGAGAACCATCATCACCGAGGCTGTAAACCAAACACACAGCGAACCAAACAAATATCGCTGCGTACAGCAAACACCATACTCTTTGGATAGAGGGATTTTTGTATGAAGAATTGGAGAAGAGAAAGCATCGGTTAGAATTTACAAAGCTTTGACGGAAAACAAGATCAAAACGAAGCAATTTTTTTCTTGTTTTAATTATCTGTGTTTTACTTTTTTTAAAACCTCCTTATCCTATTTATGTCGAGGTTGGTATTGTTCCGGTGGAATGGTGGAGTGAGATGAAGGTTGTCCCTCCTTATGGGGCAACATATTTAAGAAACTTCCTTGCACAGGTTCATCTTCATCCATGCTCTCTGTTTGAGGAAGGATAAGCAGGTTAAACATATCATGCGAAACAACAATCGTGTGTAAGAAACCAATAGGCAGTAGTAATGCTCAATACCAAATAATGTCTTGATAGTTGGCCGCTTTGACTTGGAACTCTTCTTCTTTAACTCAGCTGTTTCATAATCACAACAATTTTTTCAAACTAAAAACTCTACAAATGAATAATCTTAAGAAATGTGTGGCAGTGCCTGAAAACATTAGAGGAAGAATGCTAACCAATTCCTGCAACCTCATCATCATTTACAATTTCGAAGTTCTTATATGTATAGCCAACAAAGTTTGCATCCTTGGATGGAAGCATCTGAATAATAATAATGATGTTCTTAGTTCATTGGCAAAACGGCAAAACCAAATTGAAACCCTTCTCTAATTAGCTCACGAAACATGGTGAATTCTGCCTCCTCAAAGTCAATAGTTGAAATGCATAATATAGATGGTACGTGAATACCATGCAGGAAAATGTGAATGATATAACGGCTTTTTGACCAGAACATGCAGCTCTGTTACTAGGATCGTCTTTCGAACTACCAATAATTAGCATTTCATGGTGAAGTCACACATACCTTTCTCCATGGACCTGACTTAGATGAACTTTGAATCTGTGCTCCGGTCTGCATAATAGTAAGAAAGGTAAGGAAAAGGATGGTAAATTCAGCTTTCTATACAGTTCACCGAAATATTTATACTTAAGTTTCACCCTTGAAAGGTCAAAAACAAACATATAACCATGAACAATCAAAACACAGTGCTAAGTGGACACATAAGAAATCATAATACCAAAGGATCCCTCCATGTTTGTTCTCAGCTTAAAAAGTATCACATTAATCAAGCAAAAGGAAAAAAAAGAACTGCAATTTAATAGAAAAAATAAAGACTGAAATTTTACCTCCTCAAATTTCTCAAAATTCTGAGTATCCAACTCGCTGTTGACTTCTGGTATAAAAGCAGCTTTCATCTGATACAATCTTTCCCATAGGAGACCTCTAAACCATGGATGTGCCTAAGGTAGAGCATATGATGAAAATAATTAAGTATATGGCTGAAAGCAATGAAAATGCATGTACGGAAGAAAGCACGCACTTTTATCTCCTGGGCTCCTTTTGTTCCAAGTCTTTGCTCAACATTACACAGAAGTTTGCTGATGAGATCCTTAGCTTCAGGAGAAAGCTTTGCCTCTTCAGGGAATTTCAAGTGACTTCTCCAGTTCACAATCTGCATTAACAATAAAAAAATAAAATTGGATGAAACATATGTTGAAGGTACATTGTTACAAATGTTCCACACTACATGGAGTTGAGATAAATAGAGGAACAAGTTCCCAACAAGATAAAAAAATTTCCAAATTTTCAAGTTCCCAACAAGGCTTCCAACCATGCAATGAATACCTTCCACTGCAGTAAACAAGCTTAGCTGGCATCAAGAAATGCAGCCTTAAGTCCGTATTAGCTGTATAGTAGGGCGAGCTACAGGGAATGGCTGCTACCATCAGTATCCACCAACTGACCCACAAAATACTTTGGATATAGGAAGGTCACTAGTACACTACGGTAAATACTGCAGTGTGGTGTTGATTGTGTAATAAATTTGGCATAAGGTTGTCTCTTGCAAGTTGGGTGAGGTTTGCTTAGACTGAATATAGAAAATGCCGAACAATTACCCTCAAGATAAGTAGGTATACCCTCTGTCCCAAAATATAGCAACCTAGGATGGGATCCTAGGTAAACAAATAAAGAAGTATGAGTGGGCAAAGCACATGCCTTTCTGCAGGTTGACATCGGATCTTCTGAATAGAATGGAGGATAACCAACAAGCATTTCATACATAATTGCACCAAGGGACCACCTACAAGATAAAATATGATAACCATGAGCTAGAGAAAAACACATGGGGTGAGAAAAAAAGTAAATTGACTAACAACTATAGACAAACTTCTAAGACAGTAACTAACCAGTCACATTCCATTCCATATCCTTTCTTCAGTAGAACCTCCGGAGCAATGTAATCAGGAGTTCCAACCGTTGAATATGCCTGTATGCCAGAAAGTATAACTAAGCACACTAACCATATTGATGTGAGCCTACAAAACTACATTCATGTACACATTCACTCACCAACATGGCAACAGAAAGAGTAAAATATGAAGAAAAAAAATCAAGAATAAAGTTGAATAAATTTCCACACAATAAATACATGTTTATCAGCAGATAAATAATGCATGATTTGCATAATCCACCAGATAAAAGGCCAAACAATGGATATCATGTAGTCTGTAAGGGTATTATTAGCACAGATGATCAAATATAAGCTCATAACTAGTGTATATTTGAACCTATGAAGTATGTTTCTGAGTATCAATTACTTGATTCAGTTTCTGATAGGCTAATTACCAGCATTCGTCGATTTTTTTGCCAATGCGACAATTGCTCCTGTTGTGTGCGTTTTGGAGCAGAAGAGCTTAACCGGCTGGTATTATCAGGCAAAGGCTTGGTGCCCTTTGCAGATGTATAATCTGGCTCGTTCAAATTTGGAAAGTTACTGCTATCCAAGGGTTTACACAATCCAAAGTCAGAAAGCTTCAAGTGACCGCTGCGATCTAACAATAGATTGTCTGGTTTGATATCTCTGAAAAAAGAGCACAAGGTTATCTTTTGAATTATCAGTTTTCTTAGAAAAACATGGGGACACTTATTTGATACCGGTGAATATAGTTGTGCTTGTGAATAGACTCTATTGCTAGTACGGTTTCTGCGATGTAAAATCTGGCCTCATCTTCTGTCAGTGTGTCCTTGCGCATAAGCAAAGTCATCATGTCACCGCCAGGAAGGTACTCCATGATGAGATACAAGAACTCTTCATCTTGAAAAGAATAGTAGAGTTTGACTATAAAAGCACTGTCAACCTCTGCAAGAAGGTTTCTTTCAGCTTTGACGTGCTCCACCTGAAATTTGTATAAGCATGTCAAAGCATACATGTAAATCAGAAATAGAAACTGCAAAATAATGCAGCCAGACCATACATGGTACCTGGCCCCTACGAAGCATCTCAGATTTCTTAAGCTTCTTCATTGCATATACATTCTTAGATGCCTTCTCTCTACAAAGACGCACCTGCATAATTACAATTTACAGTGACATCAGGCATGATAGACATGAAATGGCCTCAGTCAAGTACATATAATTAAATTAATGATTAGTTCACTAAAAATGTAATTTTTGTAATAGGGTAGGGAAAGGACAGCAGAGCCAAGTGAAGAAAAGAAAGAGTTCACAGCAGATCTAAGCTGGGAAAATAGTAATACAGCAGCCCATTAATAGTAATAGTTCAAAGGAGCATATATGATGGAACTGAGATCAGCAGTACCTCGCCAAATGCACCTCTTCCAATGATAGTCAAAAGTTCAAAATCTTCAACCCCCATCTTATGTCTCTGCAACCGCATATATTCGGTCTCCTTTTTCTCCAAATGCTTTAGAATATTATTTTGCTCTTCTACAGGAACCTCTGCATCCTGCAATTTCCGCTCCAACATCCAGCGCCTAAATGTAAACCAACATTTCAGAGAGGTAAATGACAACATTGCAGGCATTGAATTACGTATCATAAGAACAACTTTTTTCATGAAATTATAGATGCAAAAAGAAATAATAGTACACAGATGATTAGAAGTTCAAATTAGGTATGTGCAGGAAAAGGCCATCGTGGATTATTAAAAAAATGTTGTCAGAACATCAAAATCCAAAGCATTCGGAGTCAAAATCCAAAGGCCTTGAAAAGAGCAAAGCAATCAAAACATGTATCAATTGTGTGAGTTCAATAAATCATTTGAAAATCATGTGCGAGTTACAACTTTTGCATCATCACTAGTGTAGCCCTACAATTCAAATATTCAATATACTTCCTTCAAGAACAAGCGACAAGACAAATAAACTCATATCGCTACGTTGTTGGACTGAACCAATATAGGACAGCATTTATTTTTAACTAGAGCAGGCACTCAGTAGAAGCTACCTAATAAATCCATTTTCCTTTTTTAGCAGAGCCGCCACATGCGTGCGCGCGCACACAATCTTGTTGTACTTAAACGTGTATTTACCGTTGAAATCCCAACCTATAAAATGGGATCTGTTTTGTCATGTAGTCAAGTGTTGTGCCACATTGCTGGTCTAGTTTCTCTTCTTTGTATGGTAAAGTACAATGGCAATAACAGAACTGCTACGTGCATGCAGAACCTATTTTTACGAGGGATACTTGTATGTATAACATGGAATCAGTGAGCTAATCTACAGCTAAAGGAAAAAATAGCAAGAAATTCAAGTATGTTTACCTACCTTTCTTTCCTATCTTGTAGGGACTTCATCTGGGTCTTGTAGTGATTCTCAATGTACTGTTTTGCCGCGGCAACTCTCTGTTTCGTCGCACTAGAAGGTGCATCATCAATTGGGGGCTTTCCTGAATCCTTACCATGGCTCGCAGCCACCGCTGGACTCTTCGATTTGTCCCTCGGCTGGAACTTCTGGAACCAACTTCTCGCAGAATCCATTTCCACTCACAATGGCATCATCTCTGAAACCAACGGGCTTTAAATATTGACCAATTCAGCAGCGAACCACAGGCACTCTGGAACGGTCAATCCAAATCCAATTGGATCAAATATCCAAATTGGCACTTCTCCGTAGAACCCGATGCCTCTATCTGAAATTTGAAGAGATAAATATTCTCAATCAAAATCGTTAGAACTAGTTGCCATCCGGCGCGCTACTAAATGGAAATTCGAATAAAATATTCTCAAGTTACAAGTTCCTGCCATTATTTTGCCAAGGCCATACACCACGCTACTCCATATTTGAAATTAAACCACGAAATATCCATCGAAGGAGTACAAGGAAGAGCACTACAAGATCTCAATTTCCACTCCAAAATAAAAACGAAGTAGAATCCCAGAAAATCCCATCCCAGCACCAGAAATAGCAGAATTCGATCCAGAAATCGCATTACCACCCGCGCGAGACCCACCAAAACATCGCCCGCGCAAAAGCAGCACCAGAAACCCATCGCCTCACGAACGCGGAAACGCCAAACCCCAACCCCAAGCCCACTCCCCAAGCTCAGAACCACGCGCCACAGCAGCTAAATCACCAATTCACCAACGGCAACCCCTCCAATCCGCAATCCGGAGCGCACGGCTGCACCTCATCCCCAGTTCCCCCCACTGCCGCCCGTTCCAAACCACAGCAAAACAAAGACAGCGAAACGGCAACCGAACAAAGCCACCGATCTAGCCGCCGGCGTTCGGGGGAAGCGCCCGCTCACCTCAGCCCAAGAAGAGGCGGCGGCGGGCGGCGGCGGCGGCGGCGGTGGAGGCAACGCGGAGCGGATCTCGGGCGACGAGGCGGCGGCGATTGGGAGCAGGCAAAAGTGGGGGAAGTCCCTTAATTTTTTTTCCTCTTTTTCTCTCTCTATACTCGTCTCCGGGTTGGTTGTCTTTTCGTGGGCAAAGCAGGCAAAAGGCAAAGCGTGTGAGAGAAAGAGGGGAAGAGGTGGAGTGGAGAGAGGCGTAGCGGTAGCCGGGGGCAGTGGCTTGCCTTGCCTTGGCTTTGACTCGCCGAAACGAAACTTCGTGCAGGCTTCGCTCTCATCTATCGTCTCCGGCCCCCACCTGCCGCGCACAACGCGACCTCCCCGGCTAATAAAATCACGCCCGGCCATTCCGCCCGCTCCTCCGCTCGCTTCACTTTATATAATTTTGTTTTTCTGTTGAGCAGAAAGATGCATAATATTATAGTACTATCTTATACACCGCTTACTAAATGTTTAGGAATATGTTTGAATAAATAACTTAAAAAAAGTTGTCTAAGCAGTACAACAGAGGGCATATTTGGCTATGCATTACAGTCGTAACCACTGTATTTGTATCATACTTACCACTGTCTAACGCTAATATGCTACGACCGTCACGCAGTAGCGGTTCATACTATAGATCAAAAGAAAATCTAAGAAATATCATTGACAAACATTTAATTCTAAGAAATACCATCGACAAGTGCGAGTTCTATGAAATATTATCGTACGAGCAACTACTTTTATGAAATGTTATCGTCATTAGTGTTTCCATCCATTCGCACCGTTAAATCTATTGTTCATCCTATAGAAATGAACAATGCCTTTTAACGGCGTGAATGAACGAAACTTTAACGGTGATGGTATTTTTGAGATAAAGTCATACGATATCATTTATTAAAACTTGCATTCGTTAATGAAATTTCTTACAATCGGGCATTTGTTAGTGGTATTTCTTAGATTTTCTCTCAACTGGATACTGTCCTCTAGCGATTCTCATAGTTTTTTTTTATAATCTATAATTTTACAAGCTTGATGCCAATAATTTATTATGGTAATCCAAAATATAGGCTGAAAAAAAGGGAAAGAAGACGTCAGTAACAAATCACTGACCTTAGTTAATTGTGAAAACTATTGAATTCAGAGTGTTTCCAGTAGTTTTTTCTTCAAGAGGATGTGTGAAAACAGTACCACTACAACTTTTCTTTCTCCATTTGCCGCATTGCCGCCTACGGCCTGCGGTTAGCAGGCTGGAGTTGTTGAGAAGAAATAAAGAAATGCTCCGGAGATTTTGACATTTGCTGCGTTTGACATGAGAGCAATTGTTAATGCACTGTGGTGGTACACAGAAAATGGCTTGTTAATCGAACTCCCGTTTAATAATGGTTTGGATCCTGTTAATAATTGTTGATCAAGTCTAGGTGGATAAGACTGTATGGTTTAGGACTGAAAGTAGATGGATGATGTGTCAGGTTGCTTCTGACCAAATGCAATTCCAGAATCTTTTGTGAAACTAATAAAAGTCAATTACAACTTTTATTGAACTACAGTTATCTGGTTAATCTAACCTAACAACAATACAGGACCAGGCTACTGCTCCCAACTGAAGATCGCCAGTGACACATGTCCTTATGCTTTGTTCCAATGTCCCCAAAAGAATATATACTTCAGTTTTGGTAGCAACCACAACACTTACAAAGAGCAGAGCTAGCTAGCAGATCCCAAAAAGGCGCTTTAATTCTCACCACCATTGGTTAGCCTAAACCACATGAGCATGACAGTGACACACATGTTCTGAATCTTAACAACCCAAATGTGTGATGTGGAAGCTCTAAACCGTTCGGATGCAAGTGCATCTCACAAGCCAGGATAGGGAGTTGAGTAATTAACCATGTGTGCAGTCTCATGTACCATGTTGTTACCATTGAGCTTTCTTTCACCGACCATGTGGGGGAAGCAGGTACACCCACCACATCGTGTACCTGATGATAGTATGGCTGAAGCAGAACATTTCTTCAAGCCAAATTCAGTAAAAGAGACGTATGTGAGATTGGAATACCCAAAAGTCAAGCCTCCTGATCCGGTCATTGTCCGGACTGCTTGATTTTTTACAGAGAAAATTGGCTCCGTTTCTAACATCATTGGGGTGTTTTGCAGTGATATTTGATCAAGTCGTGAAACAGTTAGACATAGTCAAAAGAGAAATTAATTGCTGTTATAAGACTAAGGGAATTATGCTATTTGGATAAGACCAGATACTTTGTAGAGATAGACGGATATTGTAACTTGTAAGAGTGCTCTAGCTTGGGCACAGGAAGAATATTATAAACAAAAAACAGGGTCGTGCACGTTGTGCTTGACGCGCTATCAATATGTTAAACGAGCTCAAAGTTGCGTTAGTAGTTTGATTGGTTTCACATGATTTTCACCTTTTGCTTGATAGTGGAGTAGTGGACTGTATATCTACTGCACTACCTAATCTTCTCAATTCACCGGTTGTAGCTTATTAATTCCTATCATATATACAGCTAAATGTGAAAGATAACATAAAAGAACACAAGGAAAAACGATTTGCATCGTAGGAGTAGTTTAGTTACGAAGAGTTGGTAATAATATCCGCTTCATCAGTTCTCAAAGAAAAAAACTACAAACCATCCATTCATTCCAACAGATGGTTTCGTCCTGTGACTCAACTTTCTCCTTCCTCTCCTCCTCCTCCGCCTCCTCTATTTTTGAGGGGTCAACCCTCCCCCTACACCCACCCGATGCATCTCCCTGCCTACGTGCTTATACTTGTGTTAACCTCCCGTCGATGGTATAGGACGACGTCAACGACCATGACAGGAGTAAGGGCGGATTCACCTATTGGGAGGAGCGGGATGACCGGCCCAGCTACCATCCGCGTCGACCCACCGCCCCAAAGACATTCACAACACCTATATTACCCACTTGATATAAGTTTTAGGTCGTTCATTCATCCTCTAAGTCCACATGTTCAAGTTTTAGCATAATAAAAGATAGAGGAGACCAAAGGTCTAAAGTGGTGCCACCGTCCATTTTTGTCACTATAAGATCATGATGTGCATATGACACAGTCGCATAGGTAAATGGTCAACGCAAGTCATGAACTCATGATTGACACCAAGCCCTGCGCTGCTCCTTACCTCCTCGTCCTACATACAGTTAGCCATGCCAAGATGCCACGTCAAGCAACTAGTGATCGGTCTAATTACAATCCATCAATCAACTTGTTGCTCGACTGCTCCAAACAAGCCAGTATGTTGATTTGTTCAAGGCATCTAGTGCCCTAGGTAGCCAATAGTTAGGCAAGCACTGGACGACACTATGGAGACGACAGATCTAGTGGTGACGAGACGCGCGGCTCCGAATAGGTACGCAATTTCGACGAGGTATAGAAGTTCGGTGAGGTATCAACACTGGAATCTGAGGTATCATGTTTGATACCTATGAGTATTAGTGGGTCGGTGTCTCAAGTATCAAGCTTGATACCTCCGAAATATGGAATTAGATCTAGTACCTATGTTTCGGATATGGTACCTACATATCAGATCCGATACCTTGTTATGCGACACCGGTGAAAAGGATGACAATGGCTCTGACAAACATCACGCAGATAGGACACCCAGATCTGATTCATCGGTGGTAAGACACTTCGCCCCTGCCACTTGCCATCTCCTTCGACGAGCCCCTCGCCGTCCTCTCCAATGAGCCCTCCGGTGAGGGGGCGCGAGACCAGAGTTGCAAAGAGACACAAAGGAGGGGCAAAGAATCGAAGACGACGAGAATCAAAAGCAGGGTGGGACACGAGTGATGTGGTTGAGGAGCAGCGCAAGGTTGAATACGACATCCGTTCTATAAAGGATGTACGTGGGATTTTCGCTTGGATTTGGCTCATCTATCTTCAAGATCTAAAATCACAAGCTATTCATCATCTATTATGCATTTTACAGAGTAGATTTTTTCACCAAATTTCATTTAAGTCAAAGACATATCACATACGATCTGTTGGATAAAAAATCAACAATAGATGGAGGCTAAAGTTAGGCCCCGTTTGGTACAGCTCTAACTCACAGATTCTCGTGTAGTGCAGTCGGAGCTACATCAAACACTTTACAGATCCTGGATAATATAGAGTGGAACTGCAACTCCACTCCTAAAAATTACGCTAGGAGTGTGGAGCCGTATTTTTTTTAGCTCCTCAACTCTATTCCACCGTCAGAGTAGGAGCTCTATCAAACAGTACCTTACTCATCTCCTAATCTCAGGGTAAAATCTTAACGCCTTGTTCATTTTGGAGGAAAATCAAAAAGTTAGATTCCAAAGGATCTAGTCCTATTCCTACGAGTGTCATTCGTTTCATAGAATTGAGTTATAGGAAAATCAAAAGATTTTTTCCTTTTTTATGAGTTGCAGAGAGAAATATATGAAAATTTTCATCCTCTCCAATCTCACGAAAAAAATCCTATGTATTGATGGGTTTATTTATTTTTATTTCTCTATTTTTTCTATTTCTGTGGACTGAAATTCCTCCGAAATTGAATATGCCTAACTCCGGCTCCAACCTCGAAGGCTCGAACGGTCGAACCCCCTCTCTCCTCCGCACTGCGCAGCAATGGCGCCCTACTGCTCTAGTGTTTACCGCCACCAGAGCTCGCCCTCCACAATGCAGCAGAGATCGCTTGCGAGACCCTCGATCCATACGGGCTCCGCAAGCCTGAGCTTCCGTTCTGGGCCCAATTCGGTGTCCATCGTACGATGCCACGCGGATGCGCCGCCGGAGCCGGAGGGGAGGACTGTGGCGGGATGGGCGCCTCCGGGGCCGTACACGGGGAGGGACCCGGAGGCGAGGAAGCCGGCGTGGCTGAGACAGCGGGCGGCTCACGGGGAGAAGTACGCGCGGCTGAGGGAATCGCTCGGCGAGCTCAATCTCAACACCGTCTGCGTCGAGGCCCAATGCCCCAACATCGGTGAGGTAAATTGGAATCAAACATGAAAAGCTAGGCGTAAAATTGGGTCTAAATGCATTGTGACGCGACAGAGTTGTGAGATTTTTGGTTTGATTTTGCGATTATGGTGTGCAGTGTTGGAATGGCGGTGGCGGCGCAGGCGGAGAAGGGGCCGGCATTGCGACGGCGACGATCATGCTCCTAGGCGACACTTGTACCCGTGGTTGCCGATTCTGTGCCGTGAAAACGAGTAACAAGCCTCCGCCGCCCGATGCCCTTGAGCCTCTGAAGACTGCAGTGGCAGTTGCAAGTTGGGGGTATGATACACTGACGATTATTGCATTATTGGCATGTTGAGATAATAATGCAAAATGCTTTAGAACCGATGCTTTTGCAGAGTAGACTATGTTGTGCTGACAAGTGTTGATAGAGATGACCTTCCTGATGGTGGAAGTGGCCATTTTGCTCAGACAGTGAAGGCTCTAAAGGTTTGTCGGTAGGCATTTGGTGGATGTACTGTGTCTGTATTGAACTGTAGTAACTTTAAGTTTCTCTTCAGGAGTTGAAACCCGGTATACTAGTGGAGTGTCCAACTTCAGATTTTCGAGGTGACCTGGAGGCTGTTTCATCCTTGGCAAACTCTGGGTTGGATGTGTTTGCACACAACATCGAAACAGTGAGGAGCCTACAGAGAATAGTTAGAGATCCTCGAGCAGGGTATGTTCTCTGTGATTTTCATTTGAGTTACAACGCTTTGTCTGATTGCTTAGTTGTGGAATCCTCTAAAAGTAATTTGTTATCAATACACTCCCAGATCTCATGGCACCCATATCATATGGAGGCCAGGATTGTATTAGGCGGTACAATAATGTCTGTTAGCCTAAAACTTCTAACTTTCAAAACTGAAGTTGGGAATAATCCTTGAAGCAATTACATAAAATCACTAATACCGCCATGTTGACACTTGTCAATGTAATTGTTATCTTAATTCCACTCATTGTATCCTCTACAGATATGATCAGAGTTTAGCTGTTCTGAAACATGCGAAAAATTGCAAAGAAGGCATGGTAACAAAGTCTTCTATCATGCTTGGTCTAGGTGAGACAGACAAGGAATTGAAGCAAACCATGTCTGACTTGAGGGCCATCGATGTTGATATTCTGACATTGGGGCAATATTTACAGGTTTGATATTCGAACTAACTAATTTTTCATTCTGTTTATATCCTCCTGAACTTTCTTTGATATTTTTGTTGTAACATCCAATGCTCCTTTGGTTATACAGCCAACAGAAAGGCACTTGCGGGTCAGAGAATATGTGACTCCTGAGAAATTTGATTTCTGGAAGGAGTATGGGGAATCTTTAGGTTTTCTGTATGTTGCTAGTGGACCTCTGGTAAGCCTTACAGACAGTTATTCTTTTAGAAAAACTTAAAAAATATAAAATTATTTTAAATGAAATGATAACTTTACTAATTTCCCTTGTTTTCGAGAAAGGAATACTGCTACCACTGTATTTGAACCATCTAGATCATGTGTTTCTTGGTCATCCAGATTGTAGAATCACAAAATAGAAAAAAAAAAGGCTTGTACCCTGTTTTGTTGGTTGTATACTTGTAGAATCGTATGCAAATTTATCTTTGCTACTGTCTGCAATTTCTCAGGTTCGGTCTTCATATCGTGCGGGAGAGCTCTTTGTCCAAAATTTGGTCAGACGTAGAACCCCAAAGTTCGTACCTGCTGCACCCTAACCATCCATCTGAAGCAATTGGTTGATGAGAGTTTTGCACTGAACATGCTGAGGCCAGCATAAAGGAGGCATAATCAACCCCCAAACCCACATGCACATTGGCACTTGTTACTGTGCTGTAATATCTGACTTAGCTGAGATTTAAAATTGTTTGACTTATGCCACTTTTTTTTTTCGTCGAGGGAAGGCATTTGGCGTGCTTTATTAATATGAAAACACAATTGACTTCTGCCACTTTCTTGCATAGATAAGTGTATGGGAAACCGAACCCTAAATATCCTGTTACCGGCCATGGCGCTTTGTTAACGCTAATGTATCTGCATTCAATTTGGGATTTGGTATGCGATATCTCTAGAGCCATGAGGTTGGTTTAACACATGAGTTGACTCCGGAAAAATTGAAATGGTTTCTGAATTTGTGTTGGTGATGATCCGAAAGATAATGATCTATTTTCTCCATTAGAGCACAACGGGGTGGTGGCGCAGTTGGCTAGCGCGTAGGTCTCATAGCTAGAACGTGAGTTATCCTGAGGTCGAGAGTTCGAGCCTCTCTAACCCCAAAACCTTGCCGAGTGGTGATGAAGCGCTCCGTGACCATTTGGGTCGTCACGATACCATCTGATTCCCAGATGTCAAGAGCCATACTGAGCTCCGGCTTTTTTTATTTTAACGCGCCGCAAGGCTTTCACGGAGAATCTGGACCGCCCGTTTCCAATCCAACGAACACTCGCGCTGCCCCCTCGCCCCATCCACATCCAGCATTCCAACCAAGTCCACTCGAACTCCGCCGCCGACGCGCCGCGATGCCACCGCACGCTGTTCTCTTCCTGCGTCCTCTCCTCCTACGTCCCTTCCTCCGGCGAGGCCCTAGCTCCGACCCACCGCTTCTTCTCCTCCGTCTTCCCAGGCAGCGGCGCGGCCTCTCCGCCCGTGCCTCCTCCGCTGCGGAACTCGCCGCCGGAGGTTTGTCTTCGTTTTTTTTCCCCCTTTGTTGAGCTGTGTGTTGTCGTTTTGTGGTGGGTGTGGAGTAATTGGGGTTCGTTGCAGGGGTGGAGGATGCGGTGGTGGGCTTCGTCACCGGCAAGCGGAAGGCCACTGAGTTAGCCCACGCGTAGGTACTAACCCCCATTGTTTCGTAGCGTCTAACCTTTTAGCCTAAAACTGAATAGGAGTCAATTGGTAGATTGCAATTTACAGTGTACTTGGCAACTATGGAATGGGAAATCGGTTCATTTTTTATTGAAAAATCGAAATGCTTTCTAGGATTCAAGCGGAGATGTGTAAAAGAATATTGTGTACCGTGTACGAACTAGTTATTCACATTGTTGCCTTCTGATTGTCTGATTAGGGTGTGGAGAAGTATTGTTCAGAAAGGGGATACCGTCGTTGATGCCACATGCGGGAATGGGAATGATACATTTGCTATGCTTAAGATGGTAGCTGATGAAAGAGTGCAAGGGCGTGTTTATGGGTTGGACATTCAAGAGTCTGCGATAGCCAGCACTTCTTCTTTTCTGCAAATGGCCATCAACAGCCATGAGGTATTTATTCGAAGAAACTGCAAGAAAAGTGGAAACAAAGATTTTACTAGAAATTAACTCTCTTAGATAGGAGATACATTTATTTCTCTCTCTCATCTTGAAATATGTTTATGCTTCTTTGGAAATGAGAAATATAAATGTACCAATGATGTTTTTGATAGATAACAAAGAAAGGTCTAACCATACATTATATTCTAAGTTCTTTGGTTTATTATCTAATGCTCGTATTGTGGTGTCTTGCTCATATCTTAGTATATGGAAACAAAGAATCATTGCCTTATAAGATGAAATGTTTGTAGTTTTGTGGTTATTGCAATAACTTTTCTTGGTGCAGCTGGAACTTGTCAAGTTATTTACAATCTGTCATAGTAGAATGGAGGAGGTTGTCCCGGAAGATTTTCCTGTCAGGTGATCTAGCCCTTGTGGTTCACTAGCATTCCAAGTTTCCAACTCATATGTTGATAAGATTCAATGACGATGCTTCATTGAAATTAGGATCAAGTAATTACAATTTTTTAAATGGACCGAATAACCAATGGCTCTTTTGTTTTCTAGGCTTGTAGCATTCAACTTGGGCTATCTTCCAGGAGGAGATAAAACAATAATCACTATACCCAAGACAACAGAGCTGGCGCTGCAAGCTGCAAGCAGAATTGTCAGTTCCGGAGGACTCATAAGTGTCCTTGTCTACATTGGACATCCGGGTGGAAGGTAAAATGCTAATGCCAAATGTGCCATATACTCAAGGTTATTATCCACTGATTGCTGGTTGTAAGCTTGTATATTATTATAGGCCTACAACTATACATGCTAGATTGAACTGTCCTATCTGATGAATTAACAACAGGAATGGCTTGGTGATAGTTTTGCATGTTTTTAACATGTCAACAGATTCCCATTTGTTAGCAGCATTCTATTCAAATGATGCTTAAGACTTGGATGTATTTATCTTCTTTTTGTCTGTGAACCTTAGGGACGAACTTAATGTTGTTGAATCATTCGCATCAAGCTTGCCTATTGATACCTGGACGAGCTGCAAGTTTGAAATGGTCAATAGACCAGTGGCTCCCGTTCTCATTCTCCTGTACAAGAAATGATCACACCTTCTGAGACCTACACATTGTGGGGAGTGACGGAATAATTGAGCGACCACATGCTCACTTGCTTGCTAGCGCCACAAGATTTAGAGTTACAGGGCATTATATAGGATGACTGGGTGAACTGGGCATTGCTAAGAATTTTAAGAGCTTCGCAACTATACATGCTTTAATCACGTAATCCAAACGGAGGACAATTGTGTCTTGCCTCGTCTGAGTTGTAATTGTGATTTTTCCCTAACCTTGTTTTTTTAATGGAGCTTCGTTTTGCCCCTAGTCATCTTAATGATGTTAATATTTGGATGGTGATACGTACACTCGCCCATTGAATATTCAAAATAAAAAGAAAAATATTGATAATGAGAGTCCCTTATTTGAAACAGGTTATAGACAATCACAAATAAGCAATAGGCAATATAATGTCATCGTTGGTACATGGAAGAATGTCATCAGAGAGATGACACAAAAAGATGTTTTTTCGTATGATGATGAAGGAAATAGTTGAAATAAATATAACATAAAAATTTGTATATCGTGAATACGATGTATTGATAAAAGAAGCCATCATATTTGTTAGAGCTTGTGTCTAATAGGAGTACGAGGTCAGTTACGAACTAGGACTTGTACCTATTCTAGGTGTTAGGATAGTAGTAGAGTCGAACTAAAGTCTTCTTCGCACGCTTGTTGTAACGTAGCATATATAGGCGTAGAGAGTGATCGGCGGCGGCATAGCCATCCGGCCGTGACCGTTGGGTATCCTAAAAAGCTATAATTATACTAGATCGGATAGAATCGTCCATGATCAGAGTCCTAGGGAATAGGAGTAGGCATGGCCAACCTCGTTAACTAATAGCGTGTCTCGGTGTCGTCATTAAGATTGGATGTCCTATAGTAATTTACTTTTGTGTTTAGCTACAATGTTGATTCCGGGGTTGGTTTTGTAACAATATTTACTTTATGGGGGTATTACCATACAAATCAGAGCATCATGCGTGAAAGTTTGATACATAATTAATTAGAGTAGAGTTATATTGCCGCTTCTTATATTTCTCTTTCACGATAAAATAAGGAAGTATCTGAAATATTATGTAAAATAAATTGCAATAAATTTAGAAGGAAAAAAAAAAGGCCGAAGCTCAGTATGGCTGTTGTCATCCGGAAATCAGAAGGTATCGTGACGACCCAAATGGTCACGGAGCGTTTCATCATCACTAGGCCGATTTTTGGGGAGAGAGAGAGGCTCGAACTCTCGACCTCAGGATAACTCAAGTTTTAGCTCTACGCGCTAGCCAACAGCGCCACCACCCCGATGTACTTGAATGGAAAAATAATCCATCTCTTGCTAAACACAGTTTAGAATCCTTTATAATTATTATGGATTCAACAAATAAGCAATCAGACAATGTTTTGGTGTCGTGAGCTCTCGTGAGTGTACTGATTGGATGGCAACGTGTGACTCGATATCCAACTATAGCCGAGCGGATCAGAAATAAGCATGTGCTGTCATGCGGACATGCACACTCGTTAGATTTGCCGATTTAAAAGCACTTTATGCACCTTTTCAAACTATTTATGTCCTCCATCCGTCCCAAAACAAACCAATTTTAGGGGCATATGTCCAGATTCAACCCCAGAAATTGGTTTGTTTTGGGACGGATAGAATACATACCGTAATAAGAGCAAGTTTAGTAATATAACTAACTTATTAGCTATAAGCTAACTTATAGTCAACATGTATAATAAGATAAGCTATAAGATTGGCTCTGATTTTTTTATTCTATCTCTTTCTCTCACATATATTTGTTTTGAGTATGTGTGAAGCTAGCTCTTATACGAGAGCCAACATTCCTTTTTTTCATTGTCTCTCTCCTCCACATAAGCATATAGCCAATTTATCACACACTATTAAAGTTGCTCTAACACACTACTTGAAATCTTGCATGCCACAGCTAGCATGTTATCAATTGTCCCACTGAATTTCGTAACAATGACGTACCTACGAAATGTTAGTACGCAGAAAATCGATTAGAGCAAGTTTAATAGCTGGCTGTAAGCTAGCTAAATGATTAGGTGGAGGAGAAAGAAGAAGAGAGAGAGGAGAAGCAGGCCGTAAACTTACACCCCATTTAGATACAAGAAAAAAAAACTTTGCGGGAAAGATATGTAGGCCATGTAACAATAATGAAAAACTAACTATGGACTAATAGAAAAATATAAATTAATAATCTTATAGATAACTAGTCGGCTGAATTATTAGTCTTGTTCTTAGTGTAGAGGAGATTACTACTGCTACTTCTAAACTATATAAATCTTATTTACAGATACACATCAAATCGGCAAAATATTAGAATGCATACAACAGGCGGAATTGTCCTTCCGTTCCTCCGTTGAAAACACAGGACATTCTCCTGAAAACACAAAGAAGAAAATACAAACACATTTTCCCTGTGAAGATAGGTACTACAGATAAGGCTCGTTGCCTCGCTGGCATTAACTGGAGGTGGTCAGAACTATAGATGGCGCGGCCGAACGGTCTGTCCGGCAATGCCTGGCCCAGGCACAACAAGACACGGTCCAAGGGCACCGCCCGATCAGAGTTGGGCCTGAGGTCCATAGAGCGCGGAATACTGGAACTATACTTAAAAACATTTTTTAACCTAGAAAAAGGAAGCATAGCCACTCGCCCCCGCCGCCGCAGAAGGTCGCAGCTCAACCAGTTTCCGAATTCCGACCAAGACACTGCACCGACCCAAATTTCTCGCCATCGGAGAGAGAATCGATCGGAAAGCAAAGAGAGAAGAGAGCATGGCGCAGGAAGCAGCCGCCGTGAAGGACCAGGTGGAGCTCTCCATGCGCCTCCTCCGCCACCTAAGCATCAACAGCCTCGCCACCAACCTCGCCTTCTCGCCGCTCTCGCTCCACGCCGTCCTCGCGCTACTCGCCACCGCCGCCGCGGGGCCCACCCGCGACCAGATCGTCGCCTTCCTCGGCCCATCCGGCGCCGACGCCCACACGGCGCTCGCCTCCAAGGCCGCGGCCACCGGCATCCTCCCGTCCGCCGCCGCCCCCACCCGCCGCGACGAGGAGGAGGAGGAGGAGGAGGAGGAGGATGAGGAGGCATGGAAGTGGAAGACCGAGGTCCGATCCGCGCGCCATGGCCGTCTGGGTCGACGAATCTCTCCGCATCAACCCCGCCTTCGCCGACGCGGCCGCCTCGCTGTTCAAGGCCTCCGTGAGATCGATCAGCCCCCTCCCGCGCGTCGGCGATCGCCGAGATCGGCGAGTGGTTCAGCAGCGAGAGCCGCGGCCTCTTCAACGACGACGGCATCCTCTCCGCCGACGCCATCTCCGACGACGAATCCGCCGATCCGTTCGTCTTCCTCGCCAACTCGCTCTACTTCAACTGCTACTGGCACGCCCCCTTCTTCCCGAGCCACACCAAGGAAGGCGTCTTCCACGTCGTCTCGCCGGGCGGCGGTGGCGGCCATGGCCATGACGTCACCGTGCCCTTCATGACGGGGAGCCACCAGCACGCGTCCATGGACATCGGCTGCCACCCCGGATTCACCGTCCTGAGCATGACCTACTTCACAGGCGGCGCCGGGGGTCCTCACAAGTTCGCGATGTACATCTACCTCCCCGACGACCGTGACGGCCTCCCGGAGCTCGTCCGCAAGCTCGGCTCCGACCCGGCCTCCTTCCTGCACAAGTCGATCGTCGTGCCGGATCGTCCCGTCACGGTCGGCGAGCTCAGGATCCCCAAGTTCGAGATATCGCTCAAGCTGGAGGCCTCGTGTGAGTCGTGTCTGCTTCGAGACCTTGAGCTCGAACTGCCCTTCCTCCCCGGCGAATCATCCTTCTCGGGGATGCTGCTGGACTCGCCGACCCAGGGATCGATGGCCGTCTCGTCGATTCTCCACAAGTGTTTCGTCAATGTCAACGAGGAAGGGACGGTGGCTGCTGCGGGCACGCCGTCGGGGAGATGCTAGGATTCGCCCTGACGGATGATGATCAAGTCGTCGATTTCGTCGACGATCACCCCTTCCTCTTCTTCATCATGGAGGAGAAAAGCGGCCTCGTGATGTTCGCCGGTCAAGTCGTCAATCCTTCGCTCCATTGATTTGCTTCATTGATGGTGGTGCGTGCGTGTGCGCGTTGGTTGGTGCTCGAGTGTAACGACAAGAAGGGTTTTATCATGTCTGACATCAGCCAAGAATAAATGCAGGACAAGAACAAAGTTATCTCGCTCGTGTTGTGGTTGATTTTAACAGGTTCAGATTTATACGGTTCCTTTTGACAATCTATAAGCTATATATAAGCTAACTTATATAATTTTTAATGGAGGAGAAATAAAAACTATCTCTTATATAATAGATAGTCTCTTACACAGACTACAAGGCAATATGAGGATGACATATATGTTAATTTGTCTTGTAAGCTATGTACTGATAGTTAGACCATTAAAGAAGTTGTCTTTTAAACTACTTAGAGATAACTGATATCTATAACCATTGAAAAAAGCCTTACTCTTCGTTACTCCTAAATGCTGATATGATATGTTCATTGTTGTGCTGTGTGCCTGTGCGTGTATGTTTTAGGGTCCAGTAGGCTCATGTTTTCTATGTATGTATACTAGGAGAGACTGAGAGAGGGGTAGAGAACATGAAGGTTCACAAGAAAAAAATCCTGACTGATCTACTAGATGTTGCTAGCTGCAACATTCATTATCCCATACAAACTAGACACGGGGGCATGGCAAGCTGGTCATGTCTATTGGTGGCAGAGCTATTTTGATTTATTATAGCCTTACCTATATTCACACTTATGCCATGGGGATGTATCTTCTTCCTGTGCGGGGTGCATCACAAAATTGATTTGATGAGGGGCAGGTTCTATTGGGCTGGAGTGGGAGGGAAGGAAAAATATCACATGGTTAAGTGGGAGAACTTAGCCTTTCCTAAAAAGTTTGTGTGGTTAGGGTTTACTGAAACTTGGAAAATGAATATAGCTTTATTGGCAAAGTGGCTTTTAAGGACTAAGGTTGAAACTGAAGAAAGAAGCCTTTGCATAGACCTGCTATACATGAAAAAAATTATATGCAAGTGGGTTGTTTCTTCCAATTGAGTGTGACTAAAACTTTGTCGCCACATTTTTAAGGAAAAAACTTTAAAAAAATTATAGTATATTTATAGTGTAATTACAATATAACTATATTATAATTACATTGTAACTTTCATACTAGTTAATAGGTATTTAAAAACACAAGTAACTTCTACATAATTTTTCATACATTAGATAGAAGTTATATATAAATTGCATTATAAATTAGTATGGTTACAATGTAATTACATTGTAGCTACACTATAATTACATTTGCAAAAAAGAATTTCCATTAAATGAGGCTACAGGGTTTTAGCAATACCGTTTTTCCAAGAGGGGGCTCTCAATTTTGGAAGGGGTTGATTCAAACTCAGAGAATGGCTTAACTTGGGTGCTGTATGCGAACTTGGTAATGGGAAACACAATGTTTTTCTTTTTTTTGGAGGGATGGGATGGGGAGGGGGGATGTGTGGCATGATAACTGTTCGATGAAAGTTTAATTTCCCTTTCTTTATTATGAGAGTTGTAACCAGCAATAAAATCCTAGTAAATGAAGTGATGTCTAAAGGAATGGGGGTGTTGACTTTTAGGTGGGAGCAGAGCTAGCAGACGAATATTAGCCATTCGATCCATGTGAATTGGAGGGTCCAAAGTAGCATTGTTTCTTATGCTAGTTACAAGTCCAAAGCCATCGATGCAACATGTCCTCTGCATGCAGAAAGCCAAGCTCATATGCATCAAAGGAGTTATTCCAACTCGCCAGTCCGTAACAGACAATCAAACTCTGGACAACAATTTATCATTGAAGATATCAAAGGAGGTATTCCAACTAGCCAGTTTGCAACAGACAATCAAACTCTGGACAAAATTTATATTTGCAGAACGAAGCGGACGCAGTCCTAGATTGGAGGATGAGAAGTAATATTATCCTTCAGATTTGTCATTCCATCCCTGCAACCAGGGGCAACGCAAGTCCACTTTCATTCTTGAAGAGACAGCTTGTAACCTAGTATCATGTTACAGTTTGCATCATGCTGGAAGATGTCCCATCAAAATTGCATTATGTAACAAGAGTTCCCAATATGAATGGATCTAAAACGATAAGGGCAGTACGTATGTCCCTAAAAAAATGTATGTTTCTGATACTGGTAAGGTTCATACAATCATACTTTCTTATTTTTGTGAAGAAGTATGCCTTCTCAACACAACTGCTCATCTCTAATGTAGAAAGAAAACAGAAAGAAATTTTGGATACGGTTGGAGAGTGAGTCAATCTCTAATATAGAAAGAAAACGGAATACAATTTATGGTAGGATTTGGAGCGTTCAGCCAGCAGAGGAATCATGCATTCAAATAGACAAAATAAATCAGTCGTTTTTCTCATATAATACGTACCTTCCCTGATCCTTTATATAAAGGTGCCTGGGATCAGGGGCAGACGTATGAATCAACAAGAGAAGGGCTCATCATCTTCCTCCTCCTCCAGCCCCCTACTCTTCTTAATCTTTCTTTTTTTCCCTTCTCTCTCCTATATTTACAAGGGGATCCGGTGGGGTAGGGGGCTCAAGCCTCCCCCCAGCATCCACACTGGATCCGCCTCTACCCGGGATCACACTACTCTGCACCTGTAGGGCTGTAGACACTACGCTCAGCTAGTCTTTTTCAAAAGTGATGGCAAGTATGCTGCCTCTTCTCGTTGTCCTGTTGCTGCTGATCGGCGGCGGTGCTGCCGGACGGCCGGCGAAAGCACCGGGCAAGGTCGACTACCGCAACCAGCTGGTCGTTCGGGGGAAGCACTTGTCCAGCGTCGAAGCTGAGGTGAACGGGCTGCCGGTCAGTGTGGATTGGAGAGCCCAGGGAGCTGTGACGACGGTCAAGGATCAAGGCGACCTGGGCACGTGCTGGGCCTTCGGGGCCGTGGCGACAGTGGAGAGCGCCTACTACATCAAGACAGGCCATCTCGTACCGCTTTCCGAGCAGCAGCTCGTTGATTGCGCCGGCCCCAACATGGAGAGGAATTCGCCGAGGATTGCTCTCGAGTGGATCGCCTCCAACGGCGGGATAACAAGCCAGGTCGACTACCCCTACACGGGCAAGATCGGCCAATGCGACAACGCCAAGTTATCCCACCACGCCGCCACCATCACAGGCTACAAGCGCACGTACGGACAATACCAGCGAGTTGGCGCCGATGGTAGCCGTGGCGCAACAGCCGGTCGCGGTCGGCATCGCGGTGGATCCGACGTCCTTCAAGATGTACAAGGCCGGGTCCATCTACGATGGCCCGTGCATAGACGAGAAAAGACACTGCCTAACAGTGGTGGGATACGGGCAAAACGGCGCCGACAAATATTGGATTGCCAAAAACTCGTATGGCACCAAATGGGGGGACAAAGGCTACGTCCTTCTTCGTAGGGGGCTGGGAGATGGCGGGCTGTGCAAAATGGCGGTTCTTCCAGTGTATCCGACGATGTAGAACCTGCATGGCACATTGGCATGGCACTAATTAAATAAAAGAAAGGTCGTGGTCCTTGCATTAGCGATAATCTAATTTGTGGCCATTGGATTAGTATTGAACGGCCAGATCCGAAATCTCAGCACTCCCGCTGTACTTTTGCCCCCTCACACCCACACACACTTTCTGTGCGCGAGAAAAAATGGTATCAGAGACAAACACAAATCCAGAGAAAAAAAGAAGAGATCAAAAGCAATGCTTACTCCTAAGTACACACATAAAAAAAAAGATTTGGAATCAAGAAAAGTATGTCAGTCTGAACTTAGCCCATAATAGATGTACATTTGGAGTTCAACTTGAGAAGTTTGGCTAGAGCAGTCCCACATACCAAAAAGTAAACAAAGCTCGTCATCAATTATTGTGGGTGAGTATTGAAGCGGTAAAATTCTTCATCATTTCTTCTACACGGACCTTGAAAAATAACAGAATTGAAAATAAGTCGAACTAGGTACCAGAACTACAGTTTTGACAGTACTGCAAACAAATACAGTAGGAACTAGGTTCCAGAATCAGAATCATCTCACTTTGTGTTGGGCCACTAGAGCAGTTTATAGTGTTGTTGACAAAATTAGCATCAAAAGCTAACTATTGCAGCTGACTAGGTACAAAAGTTGGACCACTCTCGTTGTCATTTTGATCATTAATGAATCGCTCTCATTATATCCCAATTATACTTCACATGCAACAAGTTTGGCAATTTAACAACCGGCCTACACACAAAAAAGTTGCATTTGAAGTGCTCAGACTATTAGAGGATGGACAAAACTGAGGCTGAAGTACTCAGATCTCATGGTGGCAATTTTCAGGTATGTTTGAATAATCCTCATCATCTGAGAAGTCATTGCCTGATGAAGAGTCGTCATCTGACGTGCTTAATTCATGTTCCATAGCCATTTTTCTGTAGAAATAAAAAGTGTAATTAATACAAACAAAAATCATTGTATGTTGTGTTACATTCATGATATATAATGGTTTCAAAATGAGATATAGGGAACCATTAAAGAAAATAAGAAATGGAAAATATGGCAGTTGCACACATAAATTCTCTTTTGGATTCTTATATCACATTCTCTTTTGGATCCTTAATGTTGATTTTTCTCCTACTGTTCTCACTACTGTAAGCGCGATGTCCGATGATCAGCTCGAGCAACTCGTTAAGGAGGACTTTGTATTATTGACTAACAAGTTTTCTTGAGCTTACTATAGTGTCAAGAATAAGAGACGAGGACAACACAAGTTTAACGAGTCCATCGAGAATGATAAGAAGGGCATAGGAAATAAAAACACTGCAACAGATTAGTTGTCATGACTTGTTCTGCAAGCTCCAAGGAGGATGAATTCGACAGCGACAATGAGAAGATAACTCTTGTGCTCAGCTAGACGAGATAATTTCTAAGCTTGACAAATGTGATGAAAGATTAAAAAACATAATTTAATTGTTCTTAATGCTGAATTTTTCTAGATTAAAAAACATGATGAGGATTGCAAAATTTGTGAGGTTTATTATGAGATTTCTCGATTAATGGATGTCAATGTTGAAAATTGTTCAATATTAGAGTCTAAGATGGGCAAAACCAAAATACCTGGAAGTTATCTTGCTATTTAAATTGATTAGGATACACGACTTACTAATGAATTGTTGTAGCATTCAAACCCGTCGCTACCACTATAGACACGGTCGCACAACAAATGCTACAAGATATATCCCTTAGTTGGTAATTTTGTTTTTCTCCTTTTTCTCCCCTAATACAAAAGATACGCAAAGCATACTCCTGAAAAAAAATTTGTTTCTTCTGCCTTTTGCTTGGCTTTTATCCATTTGGAAGCATTATCAGAATTTGTTGCGGCACATGATAAACTGAATTTATTTTCAAATAATTTAGAAGTCTCATTACAATGTTATGTGCATCCTCGATTCCTATTTTGCTTCTTACTATAGCGAACACTCATCTTGGCACCATGCAGTCTTCTAAATTCAAACAGGTTGCGGACTGCAGGCTGCAATTGAGTCGATCACCCATGCACTGCTCACAACTCTGCCACCAGAGGCACATGCGAGAACCTGAGCATCAGCCTGCCTGCGATCAGAAGCCTTGGTATCGCCCTTGGATTTTACCTTGTCTTGATTCTCGATGCTGTAGACGATGAGGATAGGAGAGCTGTCATCAAGCAACTTTTGCTGGTCTCTTGATACAGGTTTCCTCTGAAGAACTATTCCACCTGCTGCAACCACAAGTTCTTGCAGGTAGCCTCTGTAGGAACTGGTGTAGTCCCCGTGGAGGTAGAACCTCATGCCTTCGAACAGCTTAGGTTGCTGCAAGGGTAAAAGGAAAAAAATACAATGATTGTTAGGTGCCAAACATATACACATGAGATTGCTAGAGGCATAGGAAAAAAAAAATCTAAATGAGTCAAACCGACAGCACCAGGTTTTAGAATTTATCCCATAGCATGCATAAGTGCATGCCTGCATGAAGTATTATTACAGCTGGTTCATTTAGTTAAAGGAACAGATATTTATCGGTGGCATTTTCTTCTTGTCCTCCATCAAGCTATAATTGTTCGAGCCGACAAGTGATTTTCCATTGCACTGTTTTCAGGTTAACACCAATTCAGTTCTGTCGAAAGATTTTTCCAGTGATCCTTCCAAGAAAATGAGGTACCAGCTTGTTACTACTACTGAACTTGGGGACGTTTTTATTGTTTTTGGTGTTAGCTTTTGCCTATGTAATTATAATATAGCAACTAAATGGAGTATATAGCAATGGCAAGAAATGTTTACCCTGTCGATTACTCTGCATCTGCCTAACTTAGGACCATTACTGATCCCATGAACATCAGTGGTGACTTCAAATTTCTGTTCATCAATCGGTTCCATGCGCTTCATGCAAGTTTTAACCCCTATGGTACAAAGTTGTCAGTTAGCAACAAGGATCATCAGATCAATACGAATACAAGCTGTTCAGCACAGTTATATGGCCTTACAGTCCATGGAGACGATCCATCTGCCATTCAAGATTGCCATGAGAAACTTCAGTGTGCGTTTGCAAGCACCAGAGAGATCAGTAGATGCAATAACATGAGTAACAATGGGACTCCAACTTGCTGAAATGGGCACACCAGCTAACTTTGCAAATTCTGATACGACTTCCTGGGTAATTATTCATTTTGTTTCAGTTGAAATGCACACCAAGAAAATGTCATCGATTTGATCAGTCAGGAAATAAGATTAAAGAAAGCACCTTCTCAGCCCCAGAAAGGGATGAACAGCAGAGAACCCACTTCTGTGGTGATCCAGATGGCCATTTCCAGCTATTACCACAATCTTGATAAGATCTTATTTGAGATAACCTGAAAGAAAACAATTGTTAAGTGTGCGTACATGTCAGTATTCAACCATTAAAAAACATGTTTCAAAACAACATATCCAAAATATACCCTTTCAGTGTTGTTTTCCTTTTAGGTTGCTTTTGCTGTTCAGATTTTTCATTAGGCAACTTTGAAGACCGATGCAGAGGGCATAGCATCACAAAGTTTTCCTGGCAGTGAAAAAAGGAAAGAAAACAAGTAACAATTTATGACTGGCATGGCTGAAACCACTGGCTTAAAATATGTATAAAGAACACCATATGAACTTACATTGTCCCATCTGCATTCTGGGATCAGTTTAGCACAGGTGAAGTGAAAACTTCTCCTACAACTCATCTCAAAGCATCCAAGTGCAGCTCCTTTAATTCCACAGCAAGCACATTTGATTCTTCTGCTTCTGGCCAATTCAGTTGTAAGATTAAAAACAGACTCATCTTCAAAGTAGACATCAGGAGCCCTTCAAGAAATTAACAAAAAAAAGTACAGATTAGCTATTGTATACTTAAATATATTTTTCTGATATAATCTTGCACCAGGAAGGATAACATACCACTCAAGGCAGTGCTTGTGAGAATGCACAACATTAGCCCCTCCATTATACTCTGCAGAGACTTGTTTTCCATTTTGATAATGAACCATCTCTCCAGTCTCCTAAAAGAGAAAAGGAGATTTAGTTATCTTCTATGCTCACTACCAGGGAGTATGTTGAACTTTGGAGAAAAGGACATTTGCATATAAACACGTCTGAAATCTGAACATACCTCTGTGATGACACCAGACTGGCAGAAAGCACAGGAAACCTTCAAGATGGTATCCTCACATTTCTCCAATGAAACATTACGTGCAAGGCATGCTTGAAGGTTTCCAAAATTTTCCATTCCAAAACAATCTGGGTTTTCAATAATTTTTTCTTGCTTGTTCTTAACAGATGCATTCCTTACTGAAGGAACTGTGCATACTGCTTCATTACTTTGACTTCTCCCAGGTACAATGATAGCTGGCATTGTACCAATGTTTGATATTGTACTCTCAGGTTCATTCTTACTTTTCTGTTTTCCACAAGCTTTGTTCTGTCTTCTTCCAGCAGTTGAGGGTTTGTGCTTGATGCTGCCTTTTGCGAGGGTGTGAAGCTGAGGTGTTTCTGTTTCATTTCCAGATCCTGAAGGAACTTCAGCCAGTTCAGCTATAGTGTGATCAGACATTCTTCTGGCTCGCTTACTTCTTGGTTCACAGTTCTTCTCTGTAGCATTTGCACTAATTTTTACTGACATTCCCAACTTCCTTGCACTTACCTTTCGTTGACTATTCTTCTCCATGTTTTGGGACGTCTCAGAAACGGGGTTGTTAGGTGCTTCAGCATCCAAACCCTCTTTAAAAATATTTGACTCTGGGGGGTTATCACTAGAGCGATGAACCTGCTTGCTGTTGCTAGAGGCCTTGCTTCCTCTACCTGAAGTATTCCTCCCTATAGAACTTTTTTTCTGACATGAGTTTAAAGCAACACTTATACAGACATTTGAAACTTGTTGGTTGGCATCACACTTCTCTATACCATGCTCAGCACGACTGGACAATTTTGCATCTTTTTTGTTAGTGGCACTTGTTCTCTTTCTCTTCTGCTTTTTTGTTTTCGTATTGACAAGCTGAGCTGCATTACTTGGATGACCCATCTTATCCAATGAACCACTAATATGTAAATCTTCTTCATCACTCTTCTCTTCAATTTGATCTAGTTTACTCTTAGCTTTAATCTGAACAGACAAAATAGCTGAGTCAAATACATGCTAAATGCAAAATGTATGAAACCATCAGGTGATAAAGGAGAGAAAGGTAATGCCTCAGGATCCACTTAGGCACTTAGCCAAATACCTGCTTTTTCAATGGAGTGGAACACAATTCAGGTGAGCATGCTCTCTGGGTCCATTCAAATATTTCACTGTCAAAGAGTTCTGTAGCCGCAGCTTTGCTCTGCAACTCATGTAGCAAAATGAGAAGCAAGAAAGAATAAAAAAATAACATTAGAGATTGTCAGAAGAACTTACATTTGGAGTTGTATCTGTGGGGATTTCGTCATCAGAATCTTTAATATCGCTAAAAGAGGGTGCGTTATGACGCAAGGGTGTGTCTAATGATAGTGTTTGACTTAACGTTTCAGCAGTACAGTCTTCTTGTTCTTCTTCTTGCTCCCTTAGCCAGAAAAAGGGTGACAATGAAGGACTTCCAGGTTGAGCTGATGCCATTGCTTTATTCCTACCTTCTTCAGCATCATCATTTGTATTATTTTTTGGTTCTTCAAGCTTCATATTTTTCTTAGTCTTTATTGGTGTTTCAGATTCAGGGAATGGTCTCACGTGTATTCTTTTGTTAGTTGGGAAGGAAGGCTTTGTAGCAGGATGAGATGCAGAAGCTGTAGCATCCTTTGCTGTATTCTTTTCCTTCTCAGATGATACCTTTCTTTTCCGTGCCAATGGTTTTTGTGACCTTTTAGAATTTTCTCCGCTTTTGACACAATCTGAACCTTCTCCAAATAAGAATAAAACAGTGAGCTAGAGATTGACAAATATCCATCCTATCTAAACAATAGTTTTTATATAGAGAGAGCCGAACTATCCACCAAGAATTTGCTAAAATGAATTAAATATTGTTATACAGACAAAGAAACGCAAGTAATCAATGTACCACAGGTGAGATGCAAATACAAACATAGTACTGTAACTGAATTGAACAATGTATATAGTACAGAAAAGGAGTTGCAAACAATCACTTCAACTAAATCAATATATGCCATTGCTACTTTGTGCACATGCTAGAAAATAGAATAAGAACATGCTACAAACACAATTACCTGTGACTTTTACCGCAGGAGCCTCCTGTGTTGAGACCACATTGGTACCTATTGCAGCCTCCATGCTTTTGAAAATGCTAACCAGATTGTCCATGTGAGGTGCTGGCCGCATTTCTGCAAGCAAAATCAAGTCCTTGGCTGTGAGTTTTGGATCCATTAAGATATCAGACAAGCTTCCACTCAAAAACAAGTTTAACAAAGACTTCAATATCAAATTTTAATGATGGCAAATGAGGTGCCCTGCTCATGCCCAGCGAAAAACAGTTTCAACGTCCTCGATCCAATAGATACTACGCAACGAACTTTATTTGTTCAATGCCCAACCCATGAGTAGCACTAAACATAGGCAATTAGTATAATTTGTGTAATTTCGTGGCAATCGGCAGGATTAACCAGACTTGATTCAGCAAGAACACTTCACTAACCTCGTCGACGGAACGGGACCTTGCAAACTGGGCAGTTCGACGCGGATTTCATCGATTCCGTGAGGCAATTGCTGCAGAAGGGGGAGATGTGGCGCATGAGCACGAAATGTAGAAAAATGCGCAGAGCGTTGTAAATTTTAAATTCATTACGGTGAGGCAGAACAGAGAGAGATGAGACTTACTTGCAGAAGACGTGATTGCAGGAGATGGATACCGCCGAATTGAGCAGGCTCAAGCTGCCAAGATCAAAATTCGCAGTTAATACACAGCCTAACCAATCGCAAATCGTAAGAACGA
>CM002483.1:16957456-16980156 GCA_000325765.3 Leersia perrieri | reverse complement strand
GGCGGCAGCAGCGACGCGAGCGTCTGATCCCCGGCTACGGCGGTGGAGCCCGACGACCACGGCGGCCCCCTGAGTCACCCGGTGACGGTGGCGGCGCCCGGTTGCGTCGCCCGGCTACGGCGGCGGCGCACCACATCAATTCTTTTTGGCAAATGGATCCATGCTGCAATAGATGCATATAAATGGAGGAGGAAGAAGAAGATGTATCAACAACAACCATGGCAGGCAAGAACAAGGCATGTGTTGAGAATTTTTTTTGCACAATTTTCTATTTCAATCGGTTGTTTTATTGTGTTGCACTTCATTGTACTTTATTGTTTCACCACCTTCAGTTCGGATGTTGCACATGCTTTTTGTGTTTTCATCGTGTTGATTTTGTTGTTGCAATCCCTTTTTTTCAACATTGCATGGTGAAACATTTTTTCCTAAATAATGAAACAATTTTCATTGGGGAATGAAATATCTGAAATACATTTTATGAAACATTCTTGCACTGTAAAACATTGTTTACTAAGTGATTGAAACATCTGCAATATTTTATCATTATGTAGTGAAACACCGTCCGATATTTTCTCTTCTAACAGATGTCCGGACACTAGTCTAGTCCATAATGCCTGAAAGCTACTCCAGACAGTGAACAGGAGCAGCTAGCACTTGTCCATGCTTTGAGGCCCTACTGGTCTGAAAAGTTGTACTTTGAATCTATGAGGGCGTTTACAATGGAGTCTCCTCATCCATTTTCCCTCCCAATGACATCTAGGATAAGAGACAGCAAGGACACACGCTACATAATGGAGCCAACTTGAGGGTTATTTTTGTGTTTCAGCCCCTACTATTTTTAGATCAGTCGTTCTAATATTTGAATTTAGCGTATTAAATAAAATATTTCTGTTTAGGCCCCATAACATCAAAAGAGAATAACATCTATACCCTCACCCTCCTGCAAACCCACATGTCAGCCCCTCTAACCCATTTATTTTCTTCATTCCCCCTTCTCTCTCCTCACTTCTCCGGTTCCTTCCCTCTTTCCCCCTCGACGTGGCTTCCTCTCTTCCCCGGCGTCGGCTTCCCTTCCCCCCTTTTGCCAGCGCCGGCTTCCCCTCCCCACTCCACTGTCTCCGCGCGGTCACCACGGATCGGGGCCACGCCGATCGCCGACGCGCAGATCGGGACTGCACTTGCCGTCAATGCGCAGGTCGGGCCGCACACCGCCGGCAAGCTCTGGGCAGCACTACTAGTGAGCTCCGAGCTGGCCACCAACACGCAGATCGGGGCCGACCACTGACACGAAGATCGGGTCTGCACTGGCGGCGGGGGCGACGGCTACGGCGACGACGATGACGACGGCGCCGGTCTTCATCGGCAGCGGGGACGACAATGATGATGATGGCACTCCACGACGAAGTCACAATGCGCACAGTGGGTCTCCTCCTCCTTTTGTTGTCTCCCTATGACCGTTCCTGACGAAGCTTCAAGTTCCCTATGTAGGTTACAAGCGGCATCGTAGAGAGGAGCGGGAGACCGATGTGGAGGAAAAAGAGGATAGGGAACTCATGAGAGAGAACGACACGTAGGGCCATTTGTGAACGCCGTGATGGGCTTTTATCCATCGTAGCCCTAGCAAGTATCCCTAGGTTCCAGCCAGGAAAAAGAAGATGAAGACTCGGTTGAAGATGCGAGCTCTACAATGCAAGCTACTCAAAGCATTTTTTGCGTTTCAGTCCATTTTATTTATAAATCAGACCATAAATTTAATCTATTTTCAGTTTTGTACAGATATATCAGTGAGCACGCTCAGATTAAAGATGACCAGAGGTGACGAGACCTCGTGACTCTCGCGAAATCACTCCGTCTCAAACCCCGGGGGTGACACGTCGGCTCCTATTGCTATGGAAATTAATCTTACCTGGCCTAATACATGTGGGAAATAGATATATCTCATAATGTGCCGCATAGGATAAAATACACATGTTATGCAATAAGATAATAATTATCGTATGTGACACATTTATGAGATGGGTCTATTTTTCACATGCATATTATAGTAGGCCCGGTAGCTGGTAGGATCATTTTGGGGAATACCTTTTTTTAGCTTTAAAGTCTATTTTTCACGTGCATTTTTTAGCTTTGAAGTCTAAAATTATTTTTTTTCATGCAACAGACCTCAAACAGCGCCGCCCGCAAAAAAATATTTATTTGCAGATGGCGGACCTCACTAATCTTTGTATATTGCTCGAAATGAGTAACTCGATGGATGACGCCCCGCATTCAAATTTGTTCGCTCCATATCTGTTTACCAGACAAGGCAACATGACAACATGTTATACAAGCGCAATTAGCACTCAGTTCTGTCATCGTATAATAGCTCGCAACTCGTAGACAAGGCGGGTGTGTACAAAGACTCGATGGATGCGACGCAGAATACAAGGCCGCGCACGGCGACTTCACGGTGAGGCAGTGAACGCGACGGGGCGCGCGTACATGAGCTCCGCGGTGGTGGGCGGCATGTACGTGCTGCGTTGCGCCGTCGGCAACACGCTCACCGAGGAATTAACGTTCCACTAGTCTAGTCCATGCTGCCAATCATCATAGAGACTGACAGTAGTGGCACAATGCTATCGTGGTAACAGCGAAAGGGATAGTTGGACAAATCAAGGCTGGCATAGTTGGTGATGGTCCGGTGATCCTGTCCGTGGTGTCTTCGTGAGCTGAGGTTGCTCTGGAACAGAGAAAGGGAGGTAAAAGTTCAGAAGGTGCACATAATGGTGAAACAATAAGAAGAGTCATGCACGCGCCAATACTGAGCGCATAGATAGTATGCCACATGTTTGTTTGGCCATGCATGGGAGCAATCCTGTTTCTGAACTCGTTCGAATGCAAATCGTTCTTCGTTGACTAGTTAATTTCCTTTTAATCGAAAAAAATGCAAAATACAATGTTTACATTAATGTTCTACAGCACCATAGCCTAGACATAAGAAGTGCCTTCCACTGATTTTTTTTATCGATATAATTTATGTGCGCATGTTTATAGGAAAATATATGAAACAAGACAACAGCAGCAAGTCAGCAACAAGCAAGCAGGCTCCTCCTCATACATACATAGAGAGGAAGGGGGAAAAGGCAAGCGAGAGGCGTAATCAATCACCAGGGAGAAAATGGAGGAGAGGAGGGCGGTGAGCTGGTCGCGCAGAGCGGCGGCCGCCATGAGAGGTTGGCGGAATTGATCGAATCGATCGGCGGCGGCGGGATGGCGTGGGAAGTAGGCGGAGTTTGGGTTGGGGGAAGCTGATTGATGGCGAAAGGGAGAAGAAGAATCTGTCTATACACGAAGGCAACATCGGCGGCGCGGGACGTCACGCCCTCATGTATCCCCTTTCTGTGGTCCCTGTGTTGCGGAGCCTGGATCGCGATGAGGCAATGAGCCGCTGCACAGAGGCAGAATGCAGCGTGCAGGAGGAAGCAATCGAGTAGCCAGCCAAGTTCAATCGAACGGTCAGGACAGCTTGAGGGAACTGTAGTTTCTACAGAATGTAAGCCAACACGTGGAAGCTCACGTGGATTGGTATAAAAAAAAATCTTAGTTTCTATTGATAATCTACGCAACTAAAATTGTTTGTAAAATTTTACGACTTTTTGGATGGCATCCAAAGAGCTAGGTCCTGTTGTAATTTGTAATGTAAAATGTTTTGATATTTTCTTGAAAGAAAAATTTCACGAAGGAAAGAAAAGACGATGAGGACGCCTTGGCAACGTAGAGGATGAATAGCTCGAGGACGTTCTTAAGCATGCCGTTGCGGAGCATAGAGAAGATGACCTCCCAGCTCGCCGGGTTCTCTATCAGCTTCATCTGCGCCTTCTCTCGGTCCGATGAAGAGAAGGGCACGAGGAGGGGGAGGCGAGGCACCAGATTGGATCGAGGGAGTCCTCCCCACACCATCGCCGATGGCCCCACCACAATGGATGCAAGAGGGGCAACACGACGACCCAAATCAAGAGGAAACTTCACCCTTAGCAGCGGAGCAGCATATCTGCTCATCCTTGGGTGGAGCGAAGGGGCGACGAGGAGGCAGTGCGATTCGGACGGTGCAATGTTTTAAATCGCGGGCTAAGGCATTTAGTGGTTGGTCTCCGAAAACAGCTAATAGCTGGCTAAATGAAGCTATAGCGGTAAATAGCTGCTAAATTACACATGAAAGCAAATAGCGGTATCATTCTCAATCAGCTATAGCGGGAGATTGCGGAGGCTATAGCTGGCTATTTTGTACTATGCAAGGGAGGAGACGGTGAGGAAGGCCGACATGATTAGGGTTTCACATATAACATATTATTGAGAAGATCGAAGGGTTTGTGCAAAATGACCATAGGCGACGTGACCTCGTGAGCGCTCGCGAAATCACTCTATCTCAAAGCCCGGGGGTGACACGTCGAGTGCGGCGGGGCGCGACACCCACAGCGCGCAACAGTCCATGTTGGCGAGGAGCCACTTGTGCGGGTTGATGCTGAGCGAGTCGACAGACGTGGCCCCCGCGATGACGTGGCGGTGCTCCGGGCACACGCACGCGGCGCCGGCGTAGGCGGCGTCGACGTGGACCCACACGCCGCGTCCCTCCACGGCGGCGCAGAGCTCGCGCACCGGGTCCACCGCCGCCATCGCCGTGGTCCCCACCGTCGCGCACAGGAGCAGCGGGANGAGGAAAGAAATTCATCAGTTCCCAGTTCTCAGTAATAAAATTCTCAAACCACATAAAAGAAATGATATGTAGGATCTCATATGCTCATTTGTGCACATTTAAACTAGATAATACTAATACGAGATATTTAGATTCAACAACCAGCACTTGATAGATCATCTAGCCTTCAAAGATATTCCAAATCACAAATTCAAGATCTTACCAAAAACCCTAAGAACCACATCCCCTTCCCGCATCAAAGAAATAAGAGAGAAACCCTAACCCATTGCAGCAAGAAAGAGAAGAGGAAGGAAGAGAATGGAAGGAGGTGGCTCACAGAGTCACAGCAAGATACGTGCGGCAAGATCCATGGCGAAGATGGCCGTCACAGCGGTGCGAAGACGGCCTCACCGGCGATGGGCATTGGGCGGCTCACCAGCGATGGCGGCGACGACGGCGGCGGAGACGCGGAGGAGGAGTCGAGCAGCGGCGTGCGCAGCGACGACGGAGGAGGAGAAGGTCGCGTCGTGTGGCGGCGGTGGAGAAAAGCGGAGAGGAGTCGAGAGTCTTCGGAGCCCTCAGCGAGTCAGTGCGACCCTTTTTCCCTAACCCTTTTCTCAGCCCACGGGCTGAACCCTTCCTAGCATGTATGGCCATGTTCGTGTCCAGCCCCATTCCAACCCTCATTTTCTAAGGCCCAACCCCAACCCCACCCTCTGCTTTATACAGCCCATGGATACCCTCAATAAATCATCCCATGGGTCAGGCGACCCATGTAGCCCATGGGTTGGCCGGCCCATTAGCAGGCTTACGCCCACCACCGCGGAGCTCATGTACGCGCGCCCGTCCCGTTCACCGCCTCGAGCAGCCTCCTGTTCGCCTCGTTGCTGCTCACCGTGAATTCGCCGTGCGCGCCCTTGCTGTCTTCTGCGTCGCGCAGCCGGAAGCAGACCAGCGCGAACCGCCTCGGGACGGGCACCTCGAACCGCGGGTCGGCGCGCACCATTCGCTCGAACGACGCGGCCATGCGGACGTGGCCGCGCACGACGTCGCGGAGGCCGTCGACGCCGTGGCATCGCAGGACGAGCCAAAGCTTCAGCGCGCGGAACCGGCGGCTCAGCGAAACCTGCCAGTCCTTGTAGTCCACCACCACGCCACGGGCGCGCGCCGCCGCGTCCTTGAGGATGACGTCGTCGTCCGTGCCGAGCGTGGCGGGGCGCGACACGCACAGCGCGCAGCAGTCCATGTTGGCGAGGAGCCACTTGTGCGGGTTGGTGCTGAGCGAGTCGACGGACGTGGCTCCCGCGATGACGTGGCGGTGCTCCGGGCACACGCACGCGGCGCCGGCGTAGGCGGCGTCGACGTGAACCCACACGCCGCGTCCCTCCACGGCGGCGCAGAGCTCGCGCACCGGGTCCACCGCCGCCGTCGCCGTGGTCCCCACCGTCGCGCACAGGAGCAGCGGGACCCTCCCCGCCGCCACGTCGGCGTTCACGGCCGCGATCAGCGCCGCTGCCGTGAGAGCGAATGCGTCCTCCCGTGGAGTCGGTATCTCGCGGCAGTTCCCGCGGCGGATTCCGGCGATGCGTGCGGCCTTCTTAAATGAGAAGTGCGTCTGGTCGGAGAAATAGACGACGAGGTCGCCGATCACCGCGAGCTTCTCGTCCCTCGCGGCGACGATGACACAAAGCATGGCCTCGCACGATGTGCCCAGCAACGTGCCGCCGCCTCCGCCTCCGCCTCCAAACAGCAGCTTCTCCGGCAGGTGAAGCGCCTTGCCGAGCCAGTCAGTAACAACAACCTCGAGCTCCGTGGCCGCCGGCGATGCCGCCCAAGTGTAGGGGTTAATGTTCAGGCCAGCGGCGAGGGCCTCGCCGAGGGCACCCACGTTGCTGGCCGTCGCCGAGAAGTGCGCGAAATGACGCGGGCTCTGCCAGTGGGTTATGCCCGGGAGAATGAGCTCGCGGACGTCGCGCAGTGCCGCGGCGAGCGCGTTGGGCTCCAGCGGCGACGACGGCGCCGTCTCCAGGAGCTTCTCGGCGAGGAAGCCTGGAGCGACGGCCCGGCGCACGGGGTAGTCTTCAATGCGGGCGTAGTAGTCGGCGATGAAGTCCGCCACCTGTCGTCCCTGCCGCCGAAACTCGCCGGCGTCCAGCGGGAGGCGGCGGGCAGCGGCGGCGTTCTGTTACGAACTCAGTATAATTTGGTGGATCAATACTAAGAACAGAGTTCCAGAAGGAAATTGGGGAAGATCTAGAGGAATAGTAGGAGGAATCAGAGATTACAATGGAGGAGGAGGAGAATTCTTCAGTAAGAAACAGGAATCCAATTACAAGTTGCCTCCTCCTTTCCCTCTCTTCCTATTTATAAACCCCTCTCGCTACTGTGTCCATTCTCCACCGAAGTAGCGTGAGTTCTTCTCTTCTCTGATGGGCCTCTGTTTTACTGACGGCCCACCAAGCCCATCTGTTCGCCGCCGTCAACTTCTCTCACTCCCTCCTCCATCCTCCAACGACTCCTGCGCTGCTGCCAACCCCGTCACCGACGGCGTCCGCTCCTGCCTCCGCGCGCGCTCCGCTCGCCGGCCGCCGCCGACGGCGGGGGCGGCGGCGGCGTTCTTGGCACCGGTGGCGGCAGGGAGGGCCAAGGAACGACTGGAGCCACGAGTCCTCCCTCCTCGATCTTGTCTTTCACGGGGTATGACAGATCCGAATTGGATGCACTCCTTTCTTGCAATCTGAATTTGTTGATATTTCCCCAACTGCTTTGTTGGAATCTGATTTCTTTTTTTTTTTGCTCGTAGCTCCCAATGACTCAGCCCAATGCCCCTTTATGTTCATATTTGATTATATATGTACTCATATACTTCAATCTGTAACAATTTATATTGTGGTAGTAGTCTTCAGACCCCCCCCCTCCCCCCCTCTCTAGTTTAACCTTTTTCATTCAATATACTATCAAGTTTACTTTTCGTATTCTTTGATTTTGATTAGTATTAGTATAGAAAACTAATATGTGCGTCGTCGGATTGTAATTGCTGGGAGGTGGCGGCCTAGAGCCAAAGGACGACTAGGCAGTGGCGGAAAGTAGTGGCCACGGTGGCAGCGAACACCCCTTTTCTAGAATGAGGTATGACTTCCCTTTGCTTGGCATGGTCTGCTCTAATGTTGTTGTTCTTGGATGTCACCATGTCAAAGATTCACCTTGCTTGATAGAAATTCAGTGACTTAGTTAGCTTAAAAAGTACTCTTTGCTCTGTACATGACTGGTATAATTTCAACATTGCTGCCTCGTGTCGAGAGGGGAGGTGAATCTAGGTTCTGGAGAGGATTGATGAAAGAATTTTGTGTTTAGCAACCAATTTGGGTTTCTATGAATGTCGTTTTTTTGGTGGTTTTTGGGTGTTTCTTGGAGGAAAACTGGGAGAAGTTCATGCATACTGCAATTGCAGAGCTGCAATTTAGTTTTTTGATATCCAGATCTGCTTTACTCATGTGTTTGCAGTTAAAGTGTTCTTTTTCTTTGTTTCTTGAAGGGCAGCTTTGGATGATTTGATGTCCAAATTTTCAGAGCTCCAGTACATGTTAAATAATCAGTGGTTTATACTAAACTGTGTTTATTCTTTTAAAGAAAACTAACGTGCATGTTGTCGGATCGTAATTGCAGGGAGGCAGCGACCCAGATCTAGTGGACGACAAGAAAGCCGTGGTGGAGGCGGCGTGTGGCAAACCAGATCCAAGATCAGCGACCCAGATCCAGTTTGGCAAACCAACGATGTTTTGATACAATCGGCTACTCCTATGCACACCAAGTTTGCAAAATACTGGGATGAAAAATTGCCTAACAATTTCAATTTGGCACTTGTTATTAGCACTTTGTTAGATCCAAGAAGGAAAAGAGACTATTTGGATTTCTTTTATGAGAAGGTGTCTCGCCATGATTATAACGTTGAAAGTAAGGTCAACTCTATTATAGAGCAGATGAAATCATACTTTGAAGTATATGAAGAAATTGCACGAAGAAGAGGTGTATCCTCCATGTCACAGTCTAGTGAGAGAGTTGGTGTTGTAGGTTCACCGGTTTTGGGTAAAAGAAAGCTTGAGCATGAATTTGCCCTATTGAAGTCAAACCGGAAGGTTGCACGTATGCACAGGTCGGAGATCGAAACATACTTAGAAGAAGTGTGTGAGGATGATAGCGAGGATTTCGATGTTTTGACATGGTGGAAGAAAAATGCGAAAAAGTTTCCTGTGTTAGCACTTATGGCTCGAGATTTCCTTGCAATTCCACTTAGTACTGTGCCCTCGGAGTCGGCTTTTAGCACTGGAGGAAGGATTTTGGGAGATACAAGAAGTTCGTTGGCACCGCAAATGCTCGAGGCACTTATTTGTGCAAAGGATTGGCTGTATAAAGCCAAAAAAGAGAGAGATTAAAGGTAAACTTTTTAGTTTATGAAACTTTCATATGAAACTTGTCTAAAACTTAGCTACTACTTAATGCATTTAGATATTTAGTGGAACTCAAGTATAGGAAATGATTGAGATAATCACAGCTGGCGTTCTTACATTACCTACCATTGTCTGTTAGACACACATGAGCTGCTTGTGGCCAACTGGCCATAGCTGCCAAAAAGGACAAGAATGCATATATCAAGAGCACCTGAGGTAAATACTGGTGTGGAAGAACCAGTACAGGCTGCTAAAATAAATGTGTTCAGTGAATAATTTAGATTATGTTGTACTAGTATGTGCGAGCTTGGTTGTTGAAAAATTTCTAGTAAGCTACTGGATTAGTATAGAAAAGCTTTATGTAATTTAGCATGTAGCAGACAGATAACACATATCCTTCTTTTGAGAAAGTAAATAATTTTGCTTCCCAACTTGATTTTCATCATGAAGTCTGAATGCTGCACTTTTTCTTGCTATTTTCCTTTATATGTTTATCCGATATATATTTTTTCTATTTCTTAAGTCTTCTAATACATCTCTTTATTTATATGATGCACAACAGTGGAGGCAAAGAAGGTTCTCTTGAAAGATGAGCAGTAGGAGAGCAGAACCACCTTTTGGCTGTGGACAGCCAAGTGTTGGTTGACCTTCTCTGGATTTTTTGAAGGGATCTCCTAGGAGAATTGGTTGTCAATCTATCCAAACTTGTTATGAATTGCCTTCGTGCTAGTTGATCTGAGCAGCAGAAGTAGCATGCACTTGTATATTCAAAAAACTGATCTGTTGTGCTCAGTTAATTTCGATGTATTGTTGTTTTGACGGTTAACTTCAGCAGTGCTCAGATAATTCTAATGTGCATTGGCAAATTCAGTGATGATTTGCAAGTTTTTTAGTACTTAATGTTTTTGAAGTCATTTTTCAAACATGTACCATGCCGTTGATGTACTAGACTAATGAGTTCCCTGTGCGGCGGCGCTTCATGCTTTGTATTTACTCATATCCTGTCTGTTGTGTGTAATGGGTTGACTTTGGGTAGGATCCATGGATTGGCAGTGGGTTCCAAGTTATGGATTGGATTGGTTTGGGTGGAAGGGCCATGCGGTCGGGGTTGGGTTGGGTTTAGAATATGGCTTTGTGGATTGGTTTGGTTGAGGACACTGTACTGGTTTGCTTTGGATGGGGTTGGATGCGGTGTGGATTACGATCCACTGGCAGGTTGAACCACAGGTGTGACATCCCCCTCTCCTTAAGAACCTGCTTGACCCCAAGCAGGAGCAGCTGGAAATCGATGTTGCAACTCTTCCAAATTTTCCCAGGTTGCAGCACCTGATGAAGCTCCAGACCACTGTACCAAAGCTTGAACAATCATCTTGTTGCCGCGACGACGTAAACGTCGAGCTAACACTGCTCGAGGTAAAGCCAAATGTCCAGTTTCAGGATCCAATATTGGCAGAGATGGTTGAACAGTTTCAGCAGGTGCCAGAGCTTGTTTAAGTTGAGAAACATTCACAACTGGATGTATCAAGCTAGAAGGAGGCAGACTCAGCTTGTAAGCCACCGATCCGATGCGTTGCAGAATCTGGAACGGACCATAAAACTTGAAGCCAGCGGCAGAGCCTGAGTAGTCGCCCAACCTGCCCGGGAGTTGGCTCCGGCCACTGCGTGCTCACATCGACGACCATGGCGACATAATCCTCACGAACGCCTGTTGCGCGGTGGACTACAAGGACTGGCAGATTGTGTTGAGCCATCGGTTCGGTTCCGAGCTCGTAAGTTGTAGCTTGTCCTTCGTTGCCAGGGCCGCGCGGCGGCCGGCGTGCTCACTGTTGAAGATAATTCATGTCCTTTAATCTCTCCACATGGTTCTAGAAAATGGAATGTTAAAATATATGTTGTAATAGCATCACTCGTGGCTGCGTTTAGTTGTAAATTTTTTTTTAAAAAAATATCAAATCAATATTTGGACACACATTTAAAGTATTAAATTTAGACCAATAACAAAACAAATTACATATTCGGGTTGTAAACGACGAGACGAATCTTTTAAGCCTAATTATGTTATGATTAGCCATAAGTGCTACATTAACCAACTTTTACTAATGACGGATTAATTAGGCTTAAAAGATTCGTCTCGTAGTGTACAGTCCAAATATATAATTTATTTTGCTATTAATCTATATTTAATACTTCAAATATACGTCCAAACATTGATTTGATATTTTTTGCCAAAATTTTTAAAGTAACTAAACGCGGCGTGTGGTAGAAATTGTGTAGAGGCATCCAGGGAAGAGTAGTAGCAGCTGCATGCATGTAGGAAGTCTAAGGTCTAGACTATTCTAGGTAGCAATGATCTAGACTTTTGTAGTAGCTAGTAGCAGCTGTTATGTCGGTTGTATCTGCCTATAAATTGGCAAGTTTGTGCTGCTCATGATTGCTCCTGCGTACACAAGAGAAGCTCCCATCACAATGTACAAGCATTGATGTGTGAACAAAAAAAAGAGAGAAGCTAGCTGTTGAAAAGATTGAGTGACAAATCTACTCGATCCATTGTGCCACCAAATATATATATCAGTTCCAACACTCACATCCCCATGGCCGAGGAACTCGAGCGCATGCCGCATGGTGCAAACCGACCCAAAAGCCGTGGTTCGATGTGCCGGTACGGAGGCACTTCGCTCTGTCTGCTTCTGGCTGCGGCATGCACGCCACCACAAAAACCTCGGCGGCGATGACGAGTTCGCGGCGATCGGCGGTGAACGCGGTGAGGTGAGCGTACATGAGCCGCAGATAGCGGTAGCGGGCAGAATTTTACGTGTTGCGTTGCGCCGTCGATCGGGAACACGCTAAGCGTGGAGCGCCACGCCCGAGAGGCGTGGGGCGTCCTGCAGGAGCAAGTCGTCCGCCATGTTGGCCACTGCCGTTGCCGCTGCCAGCGACGACGACGTACCATTGCAGATGAGAAGTCCATGATGTATATATGACCATAAGGCCCGCTGCCCACGGCACGGCCCAAGGCCCGGAGATTTGGCACGGTCTAAGCACGGCATGACTGTCGGGCCATGTCTGGACCTCCCTTGCAGCACGTTGGGCCGGTCCGGCACGGCCCGACAAAAATTATAAAAAATCAAGGATGAAATTAGACTTATTCTATACATCTTAGACTAAATTATACCTATTCTATAGTTGAGGGACTAAAAATAGACTTATTATATACTTTTAGGCCTAAAGTAGGTTTATTCTACACTGTGAGGGACCAAAATTAGAGTTATTTTTCGAAGTTTTAGCCCACGGCACGGTGGACCGGCCGTGCATTCGGGTCGGCACGGCACGACCCACTGTGTCATGGGCCTTGCCGGGGCCTCGCTTCCCGCTGATGGGCCGGCCCGGCCCGGCACGGCCGGCTTGTCGGGCCGTGCCGGCCCGACTGGCCTCGGCCCAGGCATGGCCGTGCTTGGGCCGTGCCATGCCGGACGGCCCATTTGGCCATCTATACCATGATGGTGATGAGAGATGCCATATTAGCCTTAGAGCTTATTCAGTCTGCTGACAAAATCAAATGGTAGTGTTAAAATTTGTAGAGATAACAAATATGACAAAACTTTGCCATCATACACCACTTAAATCCTGCCAAAATTTTGGCATACCGAAATGTTGGCATTACCAATAAATGTTAAGGCTTATTTTGACAATGAACTGAAAAGAACCTTAGTAACGATTTGTTCTGGCAGCCACCTATAAATTGATTTTTTCGCTACGTTTAAATTTGTATTTTTTATTACATTTCAATTGATTTTTTATTACTTTAAACTAAAAACTTCTAGATTGAAAATTTCCTCATTTTCAGTAAAAGAATTGTCAAACTTTAATAATTTTAGAAATTGAAAATCTTGGGCTGTTGGAACCGATTGTTACCGATGACCGGTCGCCAAATAGAATTATCTTTCCTACTAGTATTAGGCAATTGATTCAATTGCCTTTGGTTGAAGGCCAATTTTTTAAACACATTTTTCTTATCTATCAGCAAGTTTGAGATAATAAAAACATCTCGCAAAAATTAATAAGAACTACTAATTTTGATCACAATTATACAGGAAGTGTAAGCCGTACTTCATTGTTTTAGAGGCCGTATGTTTTGCACGAGCTTCAAACAAGCAGAAAGCAGCTAAGTGCGTTGTAGCTTCAGCCTTCAGGTCATTTGCCTCAGTCTTCTACATGACGCCTCGGCGTGGCCGACGTCCCGGTCGGTCTCGTACACACCCTTCGCCGCAACGCCAAGACCCACCGTCCCGCATCGAGGCATTCAGCCAGCAGCAATCTGCGAATCTAATAAGTCCAGGAAACCGACCACGACCGATCACTGGGTGATCCACTCTCCTGATATGCACAACAAACAACAGATAGCCAAATTCATGTTGAAAGATCGTAGAAGATCGAGCAGCAAGAAGTGAATGCAGAGAAATATCGATGCAACCCCGAAAAAACTTGTGCATTCTCGAGACAGCATACTCAAATACACAGCTTTTGCTAGTTCGGACGAGACAATTCGTGTGTCCTTGCATATTGATGTACAGAAACAGAGTAACCTCATGTACTAAAGACTTCTCTGCAAAAAAAAAGTACGGTACAGGATTCCAAACTGGAAGAGAAATAGTGTTAGCACTTAATTAGCAGCTTGGCATGGCACAAATTATCCGTGCTGCCAACATCTGAGCGAGGTACGGGCTTCCTCAAAGAGACAAACAGCAAGCTAAACAATGAGTTGCCCAGCAATTCCAACACAGGATGAATGTTCGGCTTCTCGTCGTCATCGGTTTGATATCATTCGTTCAGGTCCTTGCTGACAGTTGCTCAAGACAAGGAATACGTTAATAAGAACTTGCAGCATGTCTGGGTATGCGTGGGCTGGAGTAAAACAGGCAGCCAGTTAACTTCTACTACATTTCTTATGCCGCGTGTTACTGAGGCCCCGTTTGAAGCTGCCTACAAGTTTTGGATTTTCGTTACACACAAAACGAGACAAGTCATTAACACAAGATTAATTAAATATTAACTATTAAAAATTTGAAAAATGGATTTATATAATTTTTTAAAAAAACCTCTATATAAACTTCGTTTGCAAAAAATACACGAATGATTATTTTGGGAAGCGTGCTAACGGAAAATAAGGGAAAAAAATCCACCCCTATGTTGATTCAAACAGGGCCTGAGTCACAACTTGCAATAACTTAACATCCTGAAAAGGAGAAAAATATAACATCTCAGCTAAACACAAAAAAAAAACATTAGTTGCTTAGAGCTTACACTATGTCACTATGTAAACATAGGATGGAATGGAACAACTGGTAACCTTGCAAAAAAAACAACATGCACAATGCAAACATAATATATATCCCCTGCTTTTCATACATCTTTGTTATGGTATTAAGTATCCAGGTGCTCATGCACATGTTAACAAAGCAGTGGACATTTTGTCGTGCAAAATTGCTGCTATTCTGTGCAAATTTGCAAAAAGGAAGGGGATTGATTTAGAGAGTTTCAAACTGATCTATAACCTTAAAAAAAATCAAGTGGATCTGGCATCCAGGTGAGCATCTTCCTCCCTCCCCTTTCTATTCTCCCATGCAGCAGATCTCTGACTAAAACGAATCTCAAGAGTTTAGGAAGTGGCATGTGATACAACCCCCAACAATACAAGGCCGTGCAGAAGATTCCACTCATGCGCTCTGGTTGAGTAGTTAATTGTTTACAAGTAAAGTATGTGTGGCATGTGGGGCCATATTGGGTGATCCACGATTCCATGGTGGTATTCTATGCAACCAAATGATCAGTATATATCATCGTTCATAAATCTTGGAGTGCCATTCTCACCATAAGAACCAGACATATCTACTAGCCTAGCCTCAAGTCTCTTTGGTACTATTCTATTCCTTAATTGCATAACTTCAGAGTAGTAACAGAACTGGTGGTCCTTGATGGATCGCATACTACAGTTCTTACAAGAATGAAGAGCAAAACAGGTACATATTGGCATGTCTGATTTCTACCCCTGCAACAGGAGATTGAAGAGAGTAAAAAGAGTTGGTTATCTAGGTTGTTATGCTTCTAGTTGCAAAGAAAGACAATAGCTCATGCACTACCCCTTTGTTTGTAGATCTAAACTGTTGAATTGTGGTCCAAATCCAGTTATACTAGTTGACAAGTGGGCCGGTTTGGGCAGGAGCGAGCTTTGGTCTGTCGCCGGAAGGCTTGGGGTAGTGCATGAGCTATGGCCCCGCGGTACGGATCAGTACCCTAATTATGGTTTCACTGGTATATATATAACTCTTGTAAGCCGCCGTTCGGCGTTGTAACCTCACCTGATATAATGAAGACTTTTGCTGGCTGGGGCTCGTGGTTTTTTCTCTCCCACCTTGGGAGGGTTTTCCACATTAAAATCTCGTGTCCTCTGTGATTGATCTTTGTTTTTTATTGTGTATATGTCTATCGTCCTATAACACTAAACTTGGTTGGATTACCACTCTAAGAATTTACAGGAACCATTGGCTTCCCATATAGCAATGGGCCAGACAATTAAAACTTTAATATGTTTATGCATCATCACTGATGAGTGATTTTCTTTGTTTCAGTGCAGTGCCTATTGCAGAAAAGAACGGTTTCAGTTCATATTCGAGAAAAATGAATGATGCTTTGATCACTTGTTACTACCAAGTAAAGAAAATCAAATAGTTTGTCCAAGCTCTGTCAGGATGAGATGTCAGGAAAGTATATTTTCAAATTGCATAATGTCCATGAAAGATATGGGGTAAAATCAGGTTCCATTCATTTGCGAGTCAAGAAGTGTATTCCATATCATGTAATCTGATACACTGCTCGAAATAACTGCAAAAGAGCAAACACAACAAATAACCTCCAACTCCCTACCAACCTCGCATTCAATTCAACGAAAAGGTTTTGATATTTTGTTGATTATGACAACATAACCGAAGCCATGGCAAGCCCCATAAAAGCAAATTTCAGAAGTTTGAAGAATGCTGTTTCCTAGAACTATGCATGTCTATAGTGGTGAGCTACTGATAATTGTGTCACGGATAAGCAACAATATTGTTGGAGCAAATGCTACAATGGCAGAATCCAAAGCATGGCATGGCGAACAGCAATTACAGGGAATAATTAGATAAACATTGGATTGAATGCAGCACAAAATTACCTCACCAATCAAACTTCCAAATTGCCATCAGCTTAGAATGAGTTCATCTCAAGGCTATATGTCCTGATTGTCCTCCGCTTCAGGAGCATCCTCACCGCTGTCCGATATGGCTCCTCAAAAGCATCTGAAACCCAACACCCACCTGCAGACCCAGCAATCCCACTCCCAACCTTGTCACTTGTTGCCTCCTCACTTGGCTTAATGGCTACCAATGTTGCTCCATTCAGCACCAACCCACCGGGCAGCTCAATATGAGGCGCGTACCACAGCCGCATGCTCAGCCGGGTGGAAGGTAAAATGCTAATGCCAAATTGTCAAATGTGCCCATATACTCTAGGTTATCCACTGATTGCTGGTTGTAAGCTTGTATATTATTACAGGCCTACAACTATACTACCTTCGTCCCATAATATAAACAGTTTTTGACTTTTCGCGGTCTTCGAAATGCTACTTTGACTAATAATATTTGTAAAACTATGCTATTTCAAATTAAAATAGTTACATATTATAATAGTTCGTTTAATGATGAATATAGTAACAACGTTTTTACGTGATAGTTCATTTTAGTAAAATGTTTGACTTTGACTTTTCTAAAACTTATTATATTTTAGGACGGAGGGAATACATGTTAGATTGGACTGTCCTATCTGATGAATTAACAAGAAGAATGGCTTGGTGATAGTTTTGCATGTTTCTAACATGTCAACAGATTCCCATTTGTTAGCAGTATTCTATTCAAATGATGCTTAAGACTTGGATGTATTTATCTTCTTTGTGTCTGTGAACCTTAGGGACGAACTTAATGTTGTTGAATCATTCGCGTCAAGCTTGCCTATTGATACCTGGATGAGCTGCAAGTTTGAAATGGTCAATAGACCAGTGGCGCCCGTACTCATTCTCCTGTACAAGAAATGATCACACCTTCTGAGATCTACACATTGTGGGGAGTGACGAATAATTGAGCGACCACATGCTCACTTGCTTGCTAGCGCCACAAGATTTGAAGTTACAGGGCATTATATAGGATGACTGGGTGAACTGGGCATTGCAAGAATTTTGAGAGCTTCGCAACTATACATGCTTCAAGCACTGCAATCCAAACGAAGGACAATTGTGTCTTGCTTCGTTTGAGTTGTAATTGTGATTTTGCCCCTCATTTATTTTTACCCTTGTTTTTCTTAATGGAGCTTCGTTTTGCCCCTAGTCATCTTAATGATGTTAATATTTGGATGGTGATACGTACACTCGCCCATTGAATATTCAAAAGAGTAAATTGCATATAGGGCCACATTTTTTAACCAATGTTGCAGGTTGGATCAAGGGAAAACAAATGTTTTCACTTAGACCCTGATCATCTCAGCTCTCCTCCTCTCTCTTGTTCATCTCTTGTTCAGATTGATGGACATGGAGCCTCCGCTGAGCCTGACATATGCGTATACTTGAAGTGCTTTGCCACGATAGGAGCAATCGCAGCCAACATTCTCACTGATCGGCACTTCGGGCTCATCTGCTGAAAGAAGAAAGGAGCTCACTTGATGTTGCCTCACTGGCCTTGAGCAACGGAGGCAGAGCCAGCGCCGCCGTGGCATGGTGCTCGAGAGTGCGCGGCGGCGGTGCACGGGCACCGATTGTCAACAGAGGTCATCTTGTATCTACGTCCACTAGCCTGGTCTTCAAGCTCCGCATCCGCCGCCATCAAGTCATCAACGACGACGAGGACGCCGCCGCCGCTGCCGTAGCAGCGCGACGACCCTGCACCTCAGCCTGTAAGTGGCGCAGTTATGGCGTGTCCGCCGCACGCCCACGACGTCCGCGAGAGATTAGCGGCGACAAACAAACCCACATAAAGCTTCCACGGGACCCGCTCACCCACATACTGGCCTGCTGGACGTTGGTGCTAACTCTCAGAAAGTATTCAGCATAAACAACAAAACCAGAAGTAACTTTATAGTAAATAACTAGAGAATAATAACAGAAATGCATCATCACACCACAGGCCAACCAGGAACGGCATCTGATGGAAACAACATCATAAAATACTCTGGATAAACCATCCGATGGCAGCAGCAATAAAAAAAAAATTGGTGTTCATCACAATATCATCTGATGGCAGCAACAACAGAAATATTGGTGCTCATCACAAATTAAATCTCAAGCTGATCAACAAACAAGCTTCAAATTTGTGTAAATACATGTCCTGGTACCAAACATATCTCAACAACAAAAAAAGATCTAAGGTAACCATCTCATAATACTACATTCGACACAAATTCACTGGAGGCTCAGGAGAAGGAAACTCGTTTGCTGGGTCTGGACTAGGGATGCAAAGGAAATCTCCAAATGTCTTGAAGAGCATCTATAATAATTTGGAGTCAGAATTGAGGACTAAAACAGACAAAATTTAGGGGAAGAGTTTGAAAGGCAAAACTTTACCTCAGCTACTTTAGCTTTGGAGATCTGGTGCGAGGTGATCCTTAAGAGTAAATCTGAAGCAATAATAACAATATTCAGCACCAAATGTATTAAAAATAAAATAGATGGTTTCTATTAACAACATAGGGTTGATCACAAAATAGCTAACTAAATATGGCAACAGCATCAGAACATACTCATGTTCTGAATAAACCATCCGATGGCAGCACCAGTACAAAAAATATTGTGTTCATCACAAAATCATCTAATGGCTAAACTCAAACACCCACAATTTGTGTTTACATGTCGTGCTGCCAAAAAAATAAGGCAGGTTCAGCTCAGTAGTTCTGCAAACCTGAATATCCTCTTACATGGCTACATGTGCCTAACCAACAGATTATACAAGCTAACAATATTATTCCGTTGATCAACAAAAAGGAACTCAAGAAAGAAAATATTCAACAAGCAACTTAGAAAAACAGTTACTATTTGCAGTTCAAAATTACTCATCCTCATTTTCACTTTCACCGCACTCCAAAAGAGAATCTGAGAATATTTAAGAGAGATTCCAGTTTGGTATTAACAATAGTATTCATAACAGACAATTAGTTCCATAAGTTTTTTCCGAGAAACTTGCTGATCAAATCTCCAATTTTTTAGAGCATCAACACATGGAGAATCAGTATCCATTAATTGAGAACACATTTGGTCCATTCTAGATTTACCCTCACAACTTTCTAAGTGTCTACGACAACTACTAGTGCCAACATCTCGTGCAGCCTTAATGATTTTTCCACAATGATGAACACAACGGGCTTCAACAAGCATTCCCCCTTCATATATTGGATCAAAATCTTTCCATACAGTTGATGTCAATTTGCGTCTTTTAGTTCTAGATGAAGGACCTAATTATTTGAATTAAGAATATATTAAAAAAGAACAAGCACAATACTCAATGTACAATAAATGGACCAATTGCATTAAATAAATAGCAATACAATTGCATGTATAAACAACAAGGGCAGTAAAATCATATATTTTTCTAACAATTGAAGGTTCTTCGGGGGAAAAATACTTACGATTTTCAAGCCTAATTGCTTCCTCGGAGGAAGAAGATGGTGACCTTAGGATCGGTGACATCATGATCCGAATCCCTGGAGATCTCACAATTGTTACCATAGGTGATTTTTGACGCTTTGCAGTTGAGGGCCTTGTATGCTTTGATGCAGGAGCTTTTCTTTTTGCTTTAGCTCTTGATTTACTTGATGGTCTTCCTACCTCTTGAGCCACCAATACCTTCAGTACTAAAAGAAAAATTGTGAACATGGGTCACAAGTTCTGGCTAGACGCCATATATTCTAATATAAATTACAATACATGGGATGGCATAACAGTCTTCTTCATTAGTCAGTAACAGGTTTAATAACAACACATGGCTAAAGTTACAGTTTTCACCATCTGTTCTACTGAGTAAGAACCTATTCAGCAAAGATATTTTAGACTTTTATTACTCTAGTTTTCACCATAGGAAAACAACAAGTGGTAGAAATAAAGTGATAAAACATAAAAATTTCCTAGTGATTAATTACCAGATATCGATTTATGGCTAAGGTCATCTTCTTTGCAGCACTAATTGGCAGAAAAGATCACTTCATCTAGGATAAAAGTTCAAGAACCGAAGAACTCACCTGTACAGAAGATGCTGGTGTGATAGACGGAGAAGTCGATCTGCTATCACCCGGAGGAAGTGCAGCGGCCTGCGAAGAGCACTCCATCGTGACCGGCCTCGGCAAAAGTGAGACGGCCGGCGAAGAATGCTCCATTGGGGGTTGGGATTCGCGGCGAAATCGGGAGAGAGGTCTCTTCAAAGCAAGATGAGCATGTCGATTGGAGGCATCTGTGGAGATCGACGGCGGATGCGGTGGAGGAGGTGGCGGAGCTTCCATGGCGGCGGCGGCGGTGGCTAGGGTTCGTCGAGGCTTCGAGAGTTCAAGCCACAGCGGAAGCCGCAACCCTCCGTAGCACATCACAAGAGATTATGTGGGCCTTTGCGGTGCCGCCGGCGAAAGTGGGCTTCCGCATCGGCCCACTCTAAACAATGTGGGTTGGTATAAGTGGGCAAGTGGGCAAGCTGACCCAGCGGCCCAGTGGCGCAGCCATCGCCACTTACAGGCTGACCTGCACCTACGACAACTCTACCGACTACCTCAGGCAGGCACCTTCATCCTCGCGAGCCCTGGCTTAATCTGGACTTGCGCTCGTGCTGCGCTGGTGCCGGCTTGTCGGTGCCCTCCCCATTGTGGGATTTTCTCTTTTACTATTTCATCACTGACAGGTGGGCCACCGGTCCAAAGTGAATAAGTTTGGTAATGAAACATGGTCTTAAGTGAAAATGTTGAATTAGGGGTGGTCCAATGTGAAAACATGGTAATAATATATGGTCCAATATGCAATTTACTCTATTCAAAATAAAAAGAAAAATATTGATAATGAGAGTCCCTTATTTGAAACAGGTTATAGGCAATCACAAATAAGCAATAGCCAATATAATGTCATCGTTGGTATATGGAAGAATGTCATCAGAGATGACACAAAAAGATGTTTCGTGATGATGAAGGAAATAGTTAAAATAAATATAACATAAAAAATTATATACCATGAATATGATGTATTAATAAAAGAAGCCATTATATTGTTAGAGCTTGTGTCTAATATGAGTATGAGGTCAGTTAGGAACATAGTTGTGCTAGGTGTTAGGATAATAGTAGAGTCGGACTCTCCTAAAGTCTCCTTTGCATACCTGTTGTAACCGCACGTCGATAGTAGCATAGATAGATGTAGGGAGCAATCGGCGGTGGCATAGCCATCCGGGCGTGATCGTTGGGTACCTAAAAAGCTATAATTATACTAGACCGGAAAGAATTGTCTGTAATCAATGCCCTAGGGAGTAGGCACAGACAAACCTAGTTAGTAACAAATAGCGTGGCTTGGTGTCGTCATCAAGATTGAATCTCCTAAAGTAATTTACTTCTGTGTTTAGCTACCGGTGTTGATTTCGGGGTTGGTTTTGTAACAATATTTACTTTATGGGTGTATTACCATACAAATCAGAGCATCATGCGTGAAAGTTTGATATATAATTAATTATTAATTAGAGTAGAGTTATATTGCCGTTTCTTATGTTTCTCTTTCACGATAAAATATGAAAGTATCTGACCTATTATGTAAAATAAATTACAATATTGATAAAAAAATAATTTACAATAAATTTCGAAGGAAAAAAAGGCCGGAGCTCAGTATGGCTCTTGTCATCTGGAAATAAGAAGGTATCGTGACGACCCAAATGGTCACGGAGCGTTTCATCATCACTCGGCCGAATTTTGGGGTGAGAGAAGCTCGAACTATCGACCTCAGGATAATTCAAGTTTTAGCTATGAGACATACGCGCTAGCCAACTGCGCCACCACCCCGATGTATTTGAAAGGAAAAATAAACCCACTCTTGCTAAACACAGTTTAGAATCCTTTATAATTATTATGGATTCAACAAATAAGCAATCAGACAATGTTTTGGTGTCGTGAGCTCCAGTGAGTGTACGATGGCAACGTACATGCGACTCGATATCCAACTATAGCCATAAATAAGCATGCGCTGTCAATCTATCATGCGGCGCCCTCGTCGCCGGATAAAGGCTAACGAGCGCGGACATGCACACTCGTTAGATTTGCCGATTTAAAAGCACTTTATGCACCTTTTCAAAGGATGCGACCGGACGGCCCCCTAATCTTACTCTTATCCAGCAACCGCACCACCGTCCACCGTCTCCCGCGTCTCCGACCTCCGCTTCCTCCACCACCGTCGCCACTGCCTCCCCCGTCCCCACAAGCCGTCTCCCGTCTCGCCAACGCCGGAAGGCGCCAACGGCACCGACAAGACCCGTCCGCCGACCTCCGCCGACCTC
>CM002483.1:16922885-16957356 GCA_000325765.3 Leersia perrieri | reverse complement strand
CGAACCCTAAATACAGGGCCGAGGTTTCTCCTCTTCCGCCGCCGCCACCACCGTCGCCGGTAAAGAAGAACAGCCGTCATTGGAGAAGACTAGCCGCCGCTGTCCCTGCGTGCGCACCGTCGCCCCCCCTCCCCGCGCGCATCGCCGTTGGATCGTCATCGTTTGGTTCGTGCGGGCGTCACACGATAGCGCAAACCAGCGCCCAGGCTCGATTTAGATTTCATGCTTTTCAAACTATCCTATTTACGTACAAACCGTAATAACGTACTACGTGAATATTCTTGCATGTTACAGCTAGCGTGTTATCAATTGTCCCCCTGAATTCCGTAATAACGACGTACCTAGGAAATGTTAGCATGCAGAAAATCGATTAGTGTAGAGGAGATTATTATTGTTGTTGTTACTACTGCTGTTTGATAATATAAGGTTTTGATTTTTTTTCTTTTCTCATATGGTTTGACTATTTGTCTTATTCAAAAAATTATGGAAGTATCATTTACTTTATTATCAAAAGAACTTAAAGCATAACTTATTACTTTTTGTTTTGCCAAATTTTTTTAAATAAGACGAATGATCAAACATTAAAAACAACAGATTCAAACACTTACATCGTGAATCGTGAAACAGAGGGAGTATATATTTTTACACCTCGAATCTGAACTATATAAATCTTATCTTACAGATACACAACAAATTAGCAAAATATTAGAATGCATACTCCTGTTGAAAAAAATAGGACATTCTCCTAAAAACACAAAGAAGAAAATACAAACACATTTTCCCAGTGAAGATAGGTACTGTGTACTACAGATAAGCCTCGTTGACTCGCTGGCATTAACTGGAGGTGGTCAGCACTATAGGGAGTGTTTGGTTGGCTCGGTTGATGCAGCATCTCTTCTGTTTGGTTGCGTGGATTTGTGTCTGAGCCTGGCTTGGACGATTCCCGAGGGAGCTCTTGGCCTGGCTGGAGGGAAACGCAAATGGGTTCCATTCCTGCTGAGCGAGGCTCAAGCCATCCAAATTAGTTATAGAATTAGAGTAATTAGCAAAATAATTAGCATATATTACAAATTAAAATGGTAGGTAATATGCAATAAACTATTTTTTAGATCACTAAATATTTTATAATATATTTTCTCTTATTTATACTATCTTTGGTGCAATCAACCAAACACCATCTCAACAGATACATGCTCATTACAACCAAGCAACCAAACAAACAACACTTGTACTCATACAGCCTGGTTGAGTCTAGCATAGCATGTGTGTATCTTGTGAGCCAGGCTAGATCAACCAAACACGCCCATAGATGGCGCGGCCAAACGGCCTGCGTGGCAATGCCTGGCCCAGGCACAAGAAGACACGGCCCGATCAGAGTTGGGCCTGAGGTCCATAGAGCGTGGAATACTGGAACTATACTTCAAAACATTTTTTTAACCTAAAAAAGGAAGCATAACCACTCGTCCAACTTTTAACAGTGGCATAATCTTAATTTTCTCGGCGCGTAAGGCAGCAGTATGTTTGGCCTTGAACAGTGGTAGGCTGTAATCGGCAGAATTGCTTGCGATGTAAGCTCTGTCTGTCTGTCTAAGTCCATGTTCAATGGGGCGCTTAAGTGGGTGTTTATGGAAGAAAAGGATTTTTTTGGCCAGCTGGCCTGTTCGCAAATAGATCGGCGCTAGGAGAAGCAGCGGAAGCCAGCGAACGCTTGCAGAAAAATCGGAGGCGCGGCCGGGGGTCGCTCAGCGCTAGCGTAGCGTCGGTATGACCGAGCCGAACAAAAAAAAAAGGAAAAACTAACTATACCGATTCTACCGATTGCAACGTAATCACATAATCTGTTTGTTTGGGCCTAATCAAATGTATGACCGAGCTAATCTATTTGTTTGGGCCTAATCAAATGTGAACTACTGATAGTAGCTGATTTTCTCTATAAATACCACACACTATATGACAAATTCGGCATATTTGGAACAAATTTAAAGATTGTGGGACAAATAATTAGCTTCTTTAGTTTGGACATCTAGTTCTTACTTTCTAATGCAGTTTACTGTTTTTTTATGTTGATGTATTATGTTTGTTTAATAAAAAAATTTGGTCAAACAAATAATGCAGTTTACTATATTATATTATATTAAGTTATGTATTCAGTTCTTACTTTATAATGCAAGCCACCAAAATTCTAGACGAGCATACCATTGTGGATTTTAGATGCTTAGATGAGCTATAAGCAAGTAAGCATCTGTAGTTTAGGAGTTCTTCATTGAAGATTAAGGCTCTTAGACAGACGCTAAGGAGTATTTTTTTTCTAAGCATCCATGTAAGCATCTGTCCCCTTGCACATGGCCTAAGAGTTGACAGAGATCGTAAGCTCTTCACTTGAAATATTCTGGCATGGCTTAACTTCAGTTCATTTTTTCCAGATCAGTAACAAAATAACTTTGACCTTTGTACTGCTGAGAATATTGTCATTTCATTTTCTATCGATCATTTATCTTCCCACTCATTTATTCTTGCAGGCATTTGATTTCTTTAACATATTGGACTTTTGTATTCCTTCACAACTTACCAAGTAAGGAGGAGAATTTCCATCATCCTTTTTCTGCTCAATGCAAGTATCATCAGCAGGGCACACTTCCCGCCCTTTAGATTCATTCAGATGTGTTTAATTTCTTATATCATAGCTCCCTTCTGGCTTCTGCTAATGGACAGGATTCAGTTTGACATGGCTAACGTGCAAAGATAATTATTTTGTGTGTCAAGATTTTCCAATGGTTCATCCAGGATAGTTATAGCTAGGTCTGGCATTCTTAGATTTTCTCAGTAATGCATCACTATAAAATGTCCTGATACTCTGGTGGATTTGACAGTTCAGTTTCATATTTTCCAAGTTCACTAACAAGATAGGATACATCCTCAGATCATCATGCTTTTGTGAAATCAACTAGGATAATCAACGGATCAATGAACTATCATGTGACCCTAACATAGATGTTAGATGGACATTTGCTATATTTTGCTGATAGATAAGTACTTACTTATTCACTACAGAAGTATATTTTCTTGACCGAGCACAGCAGGGGAGCACAATAGAAGTATTCAGACTGCTGTCTAAGTTCTATGTTATTAGGATATCATTCTGAAAACAGAAAAGGTTGAAACTGCATCTCTACCATGTATGGTCTTCACTCGATAAAATCTGATGTATTCGCACGTATTGACTGGTTTAAACCTTGTATTTTGTAGGGCTCACAACATGCATGAAAAGGCCAAGAGTTGTCTATTCTTCAGTTGAAGACTACTAAACTATGTAGCTTTATCGTAGTTGTATAGATGTTAATTTAGATTATTCATGTCCATTTCGAACTATGTAATGAACGAGCTAAATTATTTTCATTTGATTAATAAAGAATTGTCAATAATTTTAGTTATTTGTCTATTAACATCTTTTGCTGGTTAAGAGTGTGATCATTAATCTAGATATGTACCACCATCATGGTTGGCTCCCGCCACCTTCAGTAGTTGTGCTACAACATCATCTTCCATACGTAATGCAATGCAGGTAATATACCACATATTGCCATATCAGTGTATCACATATTTTTCATAGGGTTTTGAAGCAATGTTTTTCATATCAGTGTAGTAGCTTTTGTTTATCTATATGTATTACAGTAACTGCATGTACTAATAAGTAGGGCATTTCGTACTGCTTCCAATATCAAATTGTTGTTTTATGACCAACAATTAAATATGAAAATAGTGTTGACACTTTTATTCCTTTGATTATAGAAGAGATAACAGGGTCAAAACTCAGAGCAGTAACCACTTCTCCGAGCGACGCGGACAGCCGAGAGTCCCGATCTGGATCTCGCCTCGCCGCCGCCGATGCGGTGAGCTAGGAAGGCGGCGCCAGGGATGCTGCAGGCACGGTTGGCGGCGTAGACGGCAGGAACGGCCGACGGCGGTTGGTTGGCGAGTTCTGCCGATGAATGGTGGCTTGGTTGGCGGCGGCTGGTGGCGAGGAGGTTTGGCACGGCGGCGTCGGCGAGCTCCGGAATTGCGGGGCGGCGTACACGGCGGCGCCTCCACCGGTTCCGCCTCTTCAAGGCCGCGCCCTTCCCTCGCAGCGGCCGTGGGCTGCCGGCTGGCCACGGCGAGGCTTGCTGCGTCCTCCTCTCTCAAGGCGCGGCCGCGAGAAGACCGAGGGCGGCGGCCAGCGACCTCAGCGGCGACCACGTCGCGCGTCCAAGCGGCGCGGTCTAGCGGAAGGGCCGGGCTCGGTGCGATGGCGTCTGGCCGCTCGAGGCCTGGCGGCCGCTGACCGGGAGCGGTGCAAGGAGGCGCGGGGGCGCCGGATCTGGCGCCGCCTCTGCTAGATCCGTCCCCTCGTCACCAGATCCTGCCCGCCGGTGGATGGCTACGGCGTCCGCGCGGGTGTGTGGGTCCTCGGTGGAGCGGCCGTTCGACTTCGTGCAGGACTTGAGGGCCGGCCGGCAGCAATGGCCATGACTGTGCCGGACGAAAGCTCTATCATGACTTGATGCCAGGAGCGGCGATGGCGACGTTGTCTAACGCTATCCTGCTCCTTGGAGCCATCGTCGTAGCACAACCGCTCCTAGTCAAGCAAAGGCGGCATTTCTTGTATGTCCTTTTCTTCTTGAAGGCATTGTTTTTGGAGTTTTCTTGCGCGTTTTGTTATGGCTACGTCCTATTTGGATCAGAATAAGTTTCGGGCTAATCTTTATCGTTTACGTCTCAGCTAATTTCCATCGTCTCTTCTGTTTTGGTTTGGCTAACGGTGTTAATAGCGGGACTTGATTGACAGATAATCAATTGCTGGGTTTGGAGATTAGTTCTTCGGTTTGAGGAAGATAAGGACTTTTTTATGCTTTTTGGCCAACCGTAAATGGTGTTTTCTATTTTAGGGTGGTCTTATTGTTGTAATTCGTGGATATTAGTCATGCAATTTTTGTAATTTTTGGCTATATCTTTTTTAAAGTAAAGGCCAATTCCATTATATAAAAAAAAGAGATAACAGGGTGTGCAACGCGCGCGTTCCACTTCAACATCACATGTGGCTGGGACAACTTTGTGAAGCAAAAGAGATCAAGAAAAAAAATGTCTGCGCCATTCACCTCCATACTGCACCAAAAGGTCCACAAGCAACGGTTCATATTCTGCGAAGAATGCACTCGCTAATGCTGTTTCCACCCTACCTATTATGTAATATAACCATGTATATAAGTCTGTGTAATGACCTCTATCTACTACCTGTATGTACGCAAGACATGTTTTTTTTTATACCCTCCCATTTCCATTAAGAGAAATGATTAAGCATCCATTACAAGGGAAATTAAAAGGCTAGATAGAGACTGGCTAATTATCAGGTTAGGGGTGCAACCTCCTGATAGCCGCAAAGGAAAAAAGTTCTCAAAAGGATTTAACACAGATGGGGAACACCATATTAAGCCTGCGATCTACGATCTAACAGACCTATACAGAGACTAAAGAAAGATCGACAAAGAGACACCACACCACGAGATAAACAAGAAAGCAGGGTGCAGTTGAAATCTTTCATCCTTCTCTTCTCCAGTCCCCCATTGTGCCTGAGATTTTGACAAAAGCTAACAGCTTCCTTAACTATCTTCTCTAGCTTCAACCTGCTTCAGAAACAGTTGGTTAACTTCCAGCACTAGTATCCTGCAGCCTCAAGACCCCAGGTTTCCAGCCATGCTTTGATCTGAACACTTCACTTGCAACCTGTCTTAACAGCCGGGCCACTTCCAGAATTCTTCTTGCTCCTTCCTGTTTTATCTGCAACACAGCCCATTGCTGTAAGGTTTCGCAAGTTTTGAAGATGATGTCTGCGGGATCATTAGGGAGTATATTTCTGAAGCAAGCGTTGTTCCTGGATTTCCAGATTGTCCAGATAAGGGCAGCTACCCCAACCATCATGAGTTGCCTAACTTTTTTTTGTTAAAACCATTTACCCAAGCCCCCATCAAGAACTGCATATTTGTTGCAGTTTTAATATTCAGAGCATAACCCACAATGCACCAGGCAAAATGAGCAAGGGGAAACAGGTGGGACACTGTTTCTTGTTTATGGCAAAACTGGCATTTGGAGTTCTTCCCTTTCTATCCTCTTTTAAGAAGGTTATCCTTAGTGAGGATGCTGTTCCTCAGAGTTAACCACAAGAAGATTTTAACTTTCAGAGGAATTTTAATTTTCCACAGGTTTTTGAAAACATACCCTGTGTTTTGTAACCTCAGAGCTCTGTAGAAGGATTTAACTGTAAACTGCCCACTTTTGGTTAAAACCCAGATCAGTCTATCCCTGTCCTGTGTTAGTTGAACATTACTGCAAGCCAGTTTAATTTCTCTCCATTTAATCAAGTTTTCATCCCTCACATCTCTCCTAAACTTGATGTTCTCCACCCCTTCCCTGAACACTCTTTCAATGGTCACATTTTTGGATTGAGTGATATTGTATAGTCTTGGAGCTTGTTCACAAAGAGGTTTACCTCCCAACCAATTATCTTCCCAAAATAGGGTGTCCTTTCCATTACCTACTTTTTTTTTTCACAAAACTGAAGGAACAGGCTCTTAATTTCCATCACCCCCCCCTCCCTAGAATTGAGAATCTCCAGGCTTTTTTGTTTTGGCAGATAAAGGTCTTTGATGCAAGTATTTCTCTCTCAACAGAGATTGCCAAATCCCATCTTCATTTTCCAAATTCCACAGCCACTTCCCAAGAAGGGCTATGTTCATGGTATGAAGATCAAGTATCCCCAGCCCCCCTGTTCCTTAGGCTGGCAAACCTGACCCCAATTTTACCAAATGGTATTTTTTGGTCCCCTGATCTTCCTGCCATAAGAATCTGGATCTAAAAAAATCCATTCTTTTTTTCACCTTTTTAGGCAGTCTATAAAAGGACATCATATAGAGTGGGATACTAGAAAGGCTAGAGTTAATTAGAATTAATCTTCCCCCTATAGACAGTAATTTCCCTTGCCAGCAGCTTAATTTCTTCTCCATTTTATCATCAGAAGACCTCCAGTGTTTATTTTGAATTCTTTTCATATCTATGGGCACTCCCAAGTATTTCAGTGGGAAGTCCCCTGCTTTGCAAGTTAAGATGCTGCTATAGAGATCTTGTCTCTCTTTGTCAATCCCCACACAGTATAGATCACTTTTATGAAAATTTATTTTGAGGCCTGATAATTGCTCAAAAAGGCATAAAATGAACTTTAGGTTTTTTACATATTCAACCTCATCTATAAGCAGGAATATGGTGTCATCAGCGTATCGAAGAATTGGGATTCCACCCTCTAGGTATTCCCCTCCCAGCCCCTGAATCAGCCCATGCTGTTCTGCCTTTTTGATTAAGGTAGTTAGAGCATCAGCTGCTAGATCAAATAGAAGTGGTGAGAAGGGGTCTCCCTGTCTCAACCCTTGGTGTGAATTAAAGTAGGGACCAATCTCATCATTTACTTTAATGGCCACTTTGCCCCCCCTATTACATTCATCACCCAATCATTCCATTTATCAGGGAATTCCTTAGCTTGAAGCATTTGGTATATAAAGTTCCATTTCACCTTGTCATAGGCTTTTTCGAAATCAACCTTGAAAATCACCCCCTTTTGTTTTTTAGAATGTAATAAATTTAGAAGCTCATGTAAAATCAGGACCCCTTCCATAATATACCTTTTTTTCAAAAAGGTTGTCTGGTTTCTTTGTATTATGTAGTTCATCACCTCAGCAGATCTAGTCATCAGGGTTTTTGTGATGATTTTGAAGCTTACATTCAGTAAACAGATGGGTCTGTAATTTTTGATGTGATTTGCTTCTTTACACTTAGGTATTAGGGAAACCACCCCATAGTTGAGTCTATTGACATCAATTTCTCCTTTGTGAAAACCCTCTATAACTGCTATAAAATCAGTTTTGATAATTGCCCAGAATTTTTTGTAAAATTCAATTGGGAAGCCATCTGGCCCAGGAGCCTTATTATTTTCCATTTCCTTGATAACCTTTTCAACTTCTTCCAGACTAAAAGGTCTGATTAGAATTTCCTTGTCCTCTTCTCTAATTTTTTTATCACCTTCAGTTATCATGTGTATATTATTGTTGCTACAATGTCCAAAAAGCATCCTATAGTAATCTGTCATATGTTTCATTAGTTCCTTTTGTGAAGTTATCTTTTTCCCTTCATGCTCTAATTCATGAATTTTATTTCTTCTCTTCCTATCATTAGCCTTGGCATGATGGTATTTTGTGTTACCATCTCCTTCTACAAGATCTTTTTCTTTATTTCTCTGAGACCATTTAATGGCCTCTTCTCTAACTACTTCCTTCAACTTCCTATCTAGTTCTTCTTTTTGAGTTTTTTGCACGGCTGTCATGCCATGTATTTCACACCATTTGTCAATTTTATCAATTTCCTTCAGGATGTCAGCTTTTTCTCTTCTATATTTGCCCTCCCAATTCAGGTTCCATCCTTTAAGCGTTTTCCTCAAGTTTCTTAACTTTCCCTGCCATACATCCAAAGCATCTTCCCCTATGACCTGCTTTTCCCAGCATTTTCTAACTACTTCAATGTCTTCCCTCAAAAACCAACTTATCTCAACTTTGAAGATATGAGATTTTACAGGCTCACTATCAGTAGAAATGAAGAGGGGTACATGATCTGAGAAACTTCTTTCTAGGGCTTGCACAGTTACTTGGGGATATTGCATCTCCCAATCTGTGCTTACCAGCACTCTATCCAACTTTTCATAAGTAGGATTCTCTAAATTGTTACACCAAGTGTATTTTCTTCCCCCCAATTCAATTTCTTTTAAGTTAGAGCCCTCAATTATGGAGTTAAAAATGAACCCCCATTTACCAAAGCCACCAGCTTTGTTTTTTTCACTTTCCTTTCTCATAATATTGAAATCTCCTCCTATTAAAACAGGATTTTTACTTTTTTTGGCAAATTTGTGCAAATTCAGCAAGGAATTCTTCTTTTTTTTTTCTTTTTGGGCAGTCCCATACACAATTACCACCAATCTTTTTTACCAGCCACATCTTTAGGCCCTGTTCGATCCTGCTTATGATGTTTGGATTATTTGTGCACGCAAAACGAGATAAATCATTAGTACATGATTAATTAAGTATTAACTATTAAAAACTTAAAAAATGGATTTATCTGATTTTTTAAAATAACTTTTATATAAACTTCGTTTGCAAAAATACACGAATAATCATTTTGGGAACCGTGCTAACGGAAAACGAGGAAAAAAAAATCCTCCTCTAGGCGCGAGGAAAAAAAAATACTCTTCTAGGCCGCAACGAACGGGGCCTTAACATGTGCTCTGATATGGTACTTTCCACATGAATGATCAAGGAGAGAATCTTCCCTGCACCCAACCAAAATCCCTCCTATCTATACTTAGTAGCTCCTGTTCTATTTCATCGCCTCTGTTAGTTTCGTACGCTGCATCATCCGTTTATTTACCGATCATTACTGATTTTAAATTTGGCAAGTCGACTGGCCGGGCGCACAACGCGCGCCTACAATCTAGTAAAATTAAACACTAACAGAAAGAGAGAGCGGAAGAATCAACGAAAGGAAGGACAAGTATACGATCAAACAATTGTCATTGCAGACAGTATGGTACAACCAACAGTCACAGTACAAATTCTTCTCTATTTAGCCCGCACGCCGTTTCATGTTGCATCAGATGCCGCCACATTATTATCGATTTCACTATGCATCTGCTGAATTTGTAACTTATGAAGAAATCTAGATTTTAGCTACAACTAACAGCCTCAACTCTTCCAAGGCTGTTTACTTTATAGTCTCTTCAAGCTCTTCTTCCTCGCATCAATCTTCTTCTTCTCAGCTGGAACTTTAACAGCATGTAGCCCATCCTTCTTGGGCACTGCTGATTCTCCCAAGGCAGGATCAGAAGGAGCAGCATTCTGATCCTGCAAATTAGTGCCAGATGCTTTATTTGGAGTGGAGGCAGGCAATGCTGCTGGCCCCAATGGTGTGCTCTTGCTGACAGCATTGTTAGACTGATCCACATTAAGAGCTGTGGTTGATTCAGAAATAGCCCCACTCTTGGTCTTATACTTGGGTTTAAGTGCATGGATGCTAGTGTACAGCCTGGATAGACATGGAGCAACATGAAATAATCAGTTTGGAATAAGTAAAGTGAGATAATTTGGTGAAACGGTAGCTTAGAGATTCACATTTAAGTTTGAATAACTAAACACATAAAGTCCTTAATACCATGTTTTTCAACCAGCAGAGCTCTAATCAAGGTTTTGAAATTAGAAGCTGACCTTGCATGCCGTGCATACTCATCATAATTTTCAAGCAGTAATTTCCCAGCTTGCTCATTAAGGGCAGACTCAGGAAATGGTTCTATCAGAAGGCATCTCACTACCTGTCGCATGCAAGAGAAAAAACTCAACTCACACTCTTGATCATAGTAAGTAAAGTGAGATAATTTGGTGAAACGGTAGCTAATAGATTCACATTTAAGTTTGAACTGAACACATACAATCCTTAATACCATGTTTTTCAACCAGAAGAGCTTTAATCAAGTTTTGAAATACAATGCTACTAGAACCTGACCTTGCATGCTGTGCAAGGTAATCCATGCTGCTATGCTGAATTTTAGCCCAGCAACTGCTTAACAAAGTAACCGTACATTACTAGAATAGATGACTTTGACAAACCAGAGCTTACCAGCAGAACATGTCTTAATCCAAGAGTAGGATTCCAATCCTTCTTGAGTGTGTTTACACATATCTCTCCACTAGTTGCTATGTTCGGATGGAAAATTTTGGTAAAGAAGAATCCTGCAAATCAAAAGAAAAGGTCAAAGATATTCACGTTTAAGTTTGAACAACCGAACACAAACAGATAAAGGATTCACTTCAAGAACCCAATAGCTTTGAGAGATTCACCTTTTGGAGGAGACTGAGGGAAATCACGAGATAACAATAGCTTCATCCGAAATACTCCATTTTCATATGGAGTTCCCGCTGCACCAAGTCGAGATTAAGATTTTCAGAACACGGTGAAAGAAAATAGTACAAGGGGAAAAATCCAGGTTCTGATACATGATCCACCATATGCAAAGAAAATGCAAGAGAGATACTATAGGCATGTAAATTGTATACAAAATCAAAGTATGTTGATAAAATATTACCAGGCCCCTCAATATCAGCAAAAATAGTGGTGAAGTCGTCATCATTAACAATAACTTTAATCCCTTCTGGAGGTGACTCATCAAGATTCTTCAGTTCCTTAGCCAATTGCCTGATGACATTTGGTGGGAGGTTCTCGTTGGTTGCCTTTAGTAACACAAACATGAAGTTAGAACCACGAAAGATGCAGTAGTATTCTCTTGAAAATGAACAAGATCCCAAAATATTAAATACTTCCAACTGCTCACCATGGAAGCAGTAGCGGCAGAAAGACTATTATCTTTTGGCAACTTCACTTGGAATTTGGTATTTTAGAGGGTGATCAATCACAAAACAAATCTGCAAGAAAATTAACAAATAATAGTTAAGGATTGTGGATGATTGGAATGATATCGAATGTTCAAAACAAACAAATTAGCAGTAGTTGAGCTAGGAATTAGAAAAAAAAAACAGTTGCAGACTGCCCCAAGAACATTTTAGTTGATATCTACAGGGTAAAATGAATACTGCCCAGGTAATTAAAAATTAGCGCATGGAGTTAACAACTACTGTTGCAGGAGCATGGCAACAGGCAACTAATGTGTCCAATGCGCTACAAATGAATAGCTGCTATATGTGCTAAGAGCCCAAGAGAACCCTAATGATGCTGGATAATACTGCTATGAATGATGCATACATAAAATGCATGCGAAAGTGAACATATAGAAACAAGAGTAACATAAACGCATAAAGAAACCAATAAAATATATTGCAATTTAAGTAATTCATGCAGGAGATATCAATGTAAATACCATACATTGCATGTCATGTTATAACAGTATTCTTAACCTAAATACGAGCCATTACCATATAGTAAATTTACCATCTCTTCTCTACCTTGATGATTAAAAATCAATTCCAACTAAAATACCAACCTTTTTCCTCTCTCAATATCTCGCACATACGCAAGTGCATATGCATACTCACACTAAGTAAATGCAAATGCTAAATTAGTAATATAAACCTGCTAGAAGCCAATGATGTATTTAGTAACAGTTGCAAATATGAAGTACTCCTACATAACAATATCTGAAACATCAAGAAACTAATCATACTAAAACAATGGAAAAAAGTCAACCTAAATGCATGTATGCCTACAACAACTACTGTTCGGTGTTTTTATTGAATATTTGTGCGGAGTACAAAAGTGGAATACAATATTTTGCTGAAATCCACATCACCAACTCAAATTTCAAAGCAAATCCAACAGTAGCTGTTATAGGTGCACATGCACTTAAGTTGTAAATATCCCTTTCTGAAACAATGCACTAAGACCACAGACTAGAATTGGTGATTTCCGTAAGTACGCTACTGGGCAGAGACACGGGGCAAATAGGGCTTTGGCTGTGACTTGCATCCTATGACTTAGGGCTATAAATATAATCCCATTGAACTCTTAAAAAATTACCATGAAAATCATAGATATGGTGAAGGACACACTAATTAAGACCTAGGCGTTATCAAATTCTGGTTCCGCGCCCTTGGCTATGTATATTATCCCATGCTACACCAATATTGCCAATATGGTAATGAGCCATCTCCGCGCGCTTAGCTATTACTAACTTGACCAATCAAGGGTATAAATAGTAAGTCATACTAGAAGCACCAATCAACTTTTATTGCCTCGCTCCCTTCCACTCACAGACAGTTTTGCGCACGCAAATCGCATATACCATGCACGTATAACTCGTGAGTATTCATTCAGGGATACAGACTCATAGTACATTTAGGAGCCAGCCCTGCACCTTGCATCCTGTGTGATCACATTGTCACAGTGCCACTGATGAAAATTTACAAGAACAACACAAAGAATGTTTATCTTTCTCTACACAAAGAATCGCCTAGAATTCACAGAGATGCTACTCATAGATGAGATTGGGAGCAATGTACTTCCAGGTTAATATATCAGAAGCTAGTAGTCAGCCAAATCTGCACTGCCAACACTAGCATATAACAAAAAATCGAGTCATGAGATCTCATCTCCATCACCATCAACATAAATAATAGACGCCTTACCTTAGACCGACGGCAAGGGAAAATGGTACGAAGAGCCCGGCCACCCACTCCCGTTGCTGAATGACCCCTCCGGTGCGACCCAACCATGAGATCGATGCGGAACACAAGGGAAACGATGGTCGAGGCAAAAGGAGGGCAGCACCGTCATCACTCCCCACCTCGGGTCAAGGTAGCAATAGCGAAATCGAGACAGGCGGTGGAACGATGAGGAGACAGCGGCAGACGCAGCGTCCAGAGAGGGTCAAGACCCGAAGGGCACCGTCGCCGGGGAAGCGAGGGTCAGGAGGAGGAGACCGCGGCAAGGGCGCGAGAGGAAACCTTAAGCATGGAGGGCTCCATCCCCCCTCTTCGATTTGGGGGAGAAGAGAAGAGGAGACGGAAGAGGAGGTCGGGGTGGTTTGAGTAAAACAATACCCATGCGGTGGTAGGTCGATCGGCAAGATCTGACCACTGACGTTAGGTGGGCCCCGCGTGCAAGGCACGGCAGGAGCGTATGCCGCGTGGGGTCACGCTTTTGCTGTCTCATCGATGCGCTCCAATTATCAAATTTACAGGAACAACACAAAGAATGTTTATTTCTCTCTAAATACAAGAGCTAGTCAACAAAAATGTAAGCAATAACAAACCTCCTAGAATTCACGGAGATATGCCTACTCATAGATGAGATTGGGAGCAATGTACTTCCAAGTTAATAGATTAAAGCTAATAGATCAATGGCGCTAGTTAACCAAAGTGCGTCCGTGAGACGGAGAAAGCGTGACCCCACGCGGCATACACTCCTCCCATGCCCTGCACGCAAGGCCCACCTAACGTAAATGGTCGAATTTCGCCGCTCGCACCGCACCACCGCATGGATCTCGTTTTATTTCTGTAGGTTCTCGAGTCACCCTCAAACCACCCCGGCCACCTCTTCCGTCTCCTCTTCTCTTCTCCCCCAAATCAAAGAGGAGAGAGAGAGAGCCCTCCACGCCTAAGGTTTCCCCTCACGCCCTTGCCATGGTCTCCTCATCCTCCTGGCCCCCGCGTCCCCAGCGGCAGCACCCTTAGGGACATGACCTTCTCTGGGCGCCGCATCCCGCATCCGTCATTGTCTCCTCGCCCTGCCACCGCCCATCTCAATTTCGCTGTTGCTACCCTGACCCGAGGGAGGAGTGAAAACGGCGCTGCCCTCCTTTTGCCCCGATCATCATTTCACTTGTCTGCTACATCGATCTCGTGGTCGGATCGCCAAAGGAGTCATTCAGTAGCGGAAGTGGGCTGCAGTCTCTGTGTACGATTTTCCCTTGCCGTCGGGGTGGGTAAGGTGTCTATTTATTCATGTTGATGTTGATGGAGATGAGATCTCGCGGACTCAGAACTTTGTTATATGCTAATGTTGGTACTAGATTTGGTTGATCTATAAGCTTCAATCTATTAACCTGGAAGTACATTGCTCCCAAGGCATATGCAAGTATGAGGGCATCATGTGCATGCAAATCCTTCCCACACAGCAAGTACGTTTGTAAATCTAAGATCAAAATCCTCTGCAGCCATTGCATTCTGGGTTGTAACCTTGTTCCTACCCCTAAAGGCAGCAAACATTGCAGCTCGTACTAGAGCAAGAACATGAGTCCCATCTATTGCACCGATGCAAACCTAATGACCAACGGAAAATATTAGGATGGGACTATAGAAAGAACATATTTTTCATGTTGTACATAATGAAAAATACCTTGAAATAAGGGTTGAATCTCCCATTGGATGTAATTTTCAAATTGGTCTCGGTTGAGGGTGGTTTTATCATCTCATTTCGCAGCTCACCAACAGCATATAATACCTCCTTGAAGTATCTACTAATAGTTTCAATTGACCTCCTAAATGTGGGTTGCATAGCTCTAAATCTATGATTGTGGCCTACAACAAGGAGAAACATGGCAACTTGTTCTTCCACTGAGCTATATGTACTGTCCCACAACAGTTCTCTTTCTCAAAACAAGTTACACAACATAAAAAAAGGGGGTTCTCCTCATTCTGAGTTGATTTTAAGCAATTTGTATCATCTGTATAATAGATGAAACAAAGGTTCAACTACCTCAGCTATATCTCTTTCAGACATTGGGCCATAGGTGATCCTAGGGGTACGGTGACTAGCTCTTCATATAATGAAATGGTGTAAGCATGCATTACCGCAATTAACCCAGCTGCTTTAGCAATTAAGGCCTGTCAAATAGGTCACACTTTTTCCATCTATGCCAATACAAATATATAATACATAGTCAACATAGAGTTAAAATGGATGGTATTGTCACTGCCAACTAGAAGTCATTTTTATTCTGTTTCTAAAAAAAAAACTACAAGTCAATTATGTATGCATGTATGCAACAGTTGCCACATCCAAGTGATGCTACCTTCAGTAGCATATCATCATCGACCATGGAAAAAATAAATAGGCACCAAAATTTTACTCTGACACTGAACACAATCCATGAGACAACAAATATCCATGTGTAGCAAACTTAAAATTAAAGCGACTAGATCTGGGGGAAACAATAACTAACCATACCAAATAAACAACTAGAAATTTAGGAGATCAACAGTGCAAGTCTTCAACATTTCAATCCACGCACAAATCAACCCAGAAAATGCATAAGCTTTTAGTAGATCTGGAAGATGCTCACATGACAGTAAATCAAGAGGAGGAGAAAAAATTGAGGAGGAAAGGGGAAGCGGAAGAGAGGTCTCCACATTTGCATTTACCGGAAGGGAGGATTTGCATTTACCGGAAGAGAGGAAGAAGGGGAATGGGACAACCGGCGTAGGAGAGAGGTGGCCGACGGAGGAGACGGAGGGCGACCGGCGGGAGAGATGGAGGGCGACCGGCGGGAGAGATGGAGAGCGACCGGAGGAGGACACGGCCGGCACTCACTCCCGGCGGAGGAGAGTGAGACAAGCACGGCGACAGCCCCAAACCCTAGCTTCTTCGGTGGGGGGCAGGAAATGAGAGGGAGAGACGTCGGACCGACTCCTCGAGGGAGAGAAATTTCGCAAGCTAATTCCCAGCCCTGAACTTTCAGGATTTACCACTTGATTCGCAGCGCTTTCAAATTTTGAACATCTAATTGCAATTTCGTTCTATCTGTGCCACTTCCGTCCAACACATCTAATTGCAATTTCGTTCTATCTTTGCCACTTCCGTCCAACACTGTCTGCCTGCTGCGGGCTCCCCTCCTTGGCATGGACCAGTCCGCCTGCCGTTGGCTAGTCTGCCCATATGCCCCGTTGCTAGAGAGTCGGTCCGTCTGCCCCATTGCTGGCCCTCTCGTCGTCGACCCAAGAGCAACGCCGATGCCGCTGCTCTGTCCATCCGCCCCACCGCTGCCCCTCCTCTCTGTCGACCTAGGAGCGGCGCCCGCTGCTGCTACTCCATCCATCTGCCTCGCCGCCGGCATTGTCCAGCCACCTTGTTCATTGGTAAGTTCGTCCGCCTTGTTCCCGACGCTTACGGGTGTTCGCGCCGCCGCCAGCGTGCCTGTCTGGCCTCGACCTAGATAATGTGCCTCCTAGTCATCATGCCTTCGTGCTCGACGACGACAAACCGGTGCTGAGGGTGGGGTCGCGAGGTGTGAAGGATATGGGTATAGGGTACCACTCGGACGGCTATGGGCCTAAGAAGAGGAGGTTATCCATAAACACATATTACAAGCCGGCCCAAATATGCCTTGCTTCACACGGCAAGTCTCTAGAAGATATAATCATATATTTGTAAATATAGAAGATCCCGAGTCGTGTACAACTCGGAGATTGCCTTTGTATATAGATAGAAACCCGGCTGGGTAATGCCTTGTGTTCCACGGCATCCAGTCCAGCAAGATATTGTAACAAACTAGGAAACCCTAAGTCGTTTCCTAGTAGGACTTGGTTCCTCACCCCTATATATAAGGGGAGCCGGGGGTCCCCAAGAGGACACGAAGAAATTCATAGGAAAACACCATCAATTACAAACTCAGCAGAATACTTTCCCCGGACTAGATTAGGGTTTTTACTCCCCAAAGGGCCTGAACTAGTATAAATCCTTGTGTTCCATCTCCATTGATCTTTTCGATCTCGTGTGTAACCCTAGAAGTATTATTACTGGTGTAAAACATCAACAGTTGGCGCGCCAGGTAGGGGCTGCGCCGAATCCTTCGTCAGCAAGATCGATGGCGTCATCATCATCAATACCAGCTTTCGCCGGATCAGTTTTTCCTTCGGGAACTGAACTTCGATTCGGCCCATTCAGCTTCGTTGCTGACTCCCAAGGCGAACTCAAGACTCGGGCAGATGAGATCAGCCCTGCTGAAACTTTCACCGTCCTGATTGGGCTTCCCAACACCGCAGAACATGCGACGTATCTTCTGACTCGTGTGGTCTCACAAGTCGACGACGGCCAGCTCAAGATCACGGCATGCTATCAGCCCATGCCTAGGAAGAGGAGTCGCTCCTCCCGTCATCGCGCGCAACGCAGATCCAATCACATGGCGAAGAAGACCAAGCCATCCGAGTCGACTCCGACTCGGACTCAACCACCTGAGTCGACTTCGACTCAGACACCATCGAGTCCGAGCTATCAACCAGCGAACAACCCCGAGGCTTACCGCCTGTTCCAAGAGGTGATCCAGATGCCGGGAGAATCGCTCGCTGACTTCACGCAGAGATTTCTGCGAGCACTCGAGAGGGTTAAGCCAGTCACGGATCATCTGGCCCTGGCAATCTACCATCACAGACTCGAGGATCTTGACTTCCACAGGGAGTGGTACCACCAAATGCCGAAGAACCTTGAAGACTTGATCCAGTGGCAAACGCCCACTCGTCCCATTAGAGCCAAGGAAGACGGACATCCTTGTCACTTTCATGAAGAATTTCCTAGAAACGGATGCCGTGTTTTAGAGCCACGAGCAGAAGGAGGCATACTGAAAGAGGAGTGAACATGATAAACGCCTAAATAGTCCTGCTCCTAATAGAGGTCATCAGTCGCCACCAAAGATGCAACCCGTACCGACACGGGTACCCTCGCCGACTCCACCAACCAATCAGCTACTAGTGAAGTTGCTCCAAGGAGTAGAAGAACCTTCCCATGTGTATCTTCGACGATTCAACACCATCATGGACCAGTGTCCGACGGCTACTAACGAGCAAGCTATGTCTGCATTCTTCACTGGATGCAGAGACCTCCAATTCAGGGAGGATTGGTATGAGAAGCCACCTGCATCACTCGAGGCCATGCTCTTCAGAGCAGTTCTTTATGCTTATCGCCATCAGTGGGCAGAAGCACAAGACTCGAGTGATAGCGACTTGGATTCCGACAACTCAATGATGTTCGGCGAAGGCGAGCCACGCCAAGTGGCCTTCCTCAACGAGTCAGTTCAACTCGATGACTCAGATCCAAAACTCGAAAGCTCGGGAAACTACTCCCCGCTGCGCGAGGTTTTCATGGCCGCACCTTGGGATGGGATGCTCACACCCGAGCAACTCCGAGCCCAAACTGAAGAACTCGAGCGATAACGTAAGGAGCTCGAGGACTTGAGAACTACAGAAGCAGAACGACTGCGCAAGGAACTCGAAAAAGAAGAAGCTAGGTAGCGGGCCGAAGAACAGAAGCGGGATCGCTTGGGGCGTGCCAAGCATGATCTCGCCGCGTAGCGCCTATGGCACGCATTCGAGTCCGAGTACCAGGGGGAGCACGTCTTCACCACCCCCAACAGAACGTCGTAGCAGCCCAAACCTTACTTGGAACCATCCTCGAGACTATTCCAAAAAAATACGTTTTGGGGGTTTCCATCAGGAAAGCTACTCGGTTTCATGGTGTCTCACAGGGGGATCGATGCTAATCCAGAAATGATCAAGGCTATCATGGACATGGAGCCTCCAAGAGATTTGACAAAAATTCAGCAGTTGACCGGGTGCATGGCGGCACTCAGCCATTTTATCTCCCGACTGGGAGAGGGAGGCATGCCCTTTTTCAAACTTTCGAAGAAGACTGACAAGTTCCAGTGGACGCCCGAAGCGCAACAAGCATTTGTTGAATTCAAATAGTTCCTGACCACTGCACCAACTTTGGCCTCCCCCATGTCGCAAGAACCCTTGTTGTATATCTCAGCAACACCATAGGTTGTCAGCTTGGTACTGGTGGTCGAGAGAGAATAAGAAGGCTGGGTCCATAAAGTTCAACGATCGGTATATTTCGTGAGTGAAGTACTTGCCGACTCAAAGACGTTGTCGGTGTTTTGGACCGGCAATAAAACTTGTAGGGTTACGCACGAGCTCGAAAAGAACGATGGAGAGGGGGACAAGATTTATCCTGGTTCGGGCCCCCTCAATATGAGGAGTAATATCGTACTCCAGCCTTCGACAGACTACTAGATGTAATCCGCCGGGTGTTGTAGTATCATATTGTGTTCTTTGGTGCCCTTGGGGGCTCCCTCGACTCCCCTTATATAGGGTTGAGGAGCCAGGTTTCATGGAAAGGCCCTGCTGGATACGGCTTAGGTTTCCTAAATCTATAATAGGAAGTACTCGGCCGGGACTCGATACCCTGCCTTGGGATACAAGGCAACATGGCAACCGAGTCCTAGTCCATTACATGGTATTACCCGGGTAGGTTTCTATGATTAAGACGTGGGAAACAAGGCAATACTAGCCGGGCCTCATCCTATTACATATTACATGAATGTGGGCCACCTCCTATCTCTAGTTGGATAAGCAGGCCGAGTGGATACCCAGTACCCATATCCTCTACAGTAGCCCCCGAGTCATTCACAGTCGAGTTGCAACTATCCCTCACGGCTCTTGACCAATGCTGAGTGCTTTTATTTTCTCATATGATTTCCCAAGTGCTTCCTTACGGGATCCTCCTTGATTATCTTGCAAAGAGGCTGTGGATGGCTCCATCTTTAAGAACAAATAATTGGGACGCTGAATAATTTATCAGCGGATCAGGTAGCCGAATGACTGTATGCATACACATCCGGGTGATTATTGGTAACTTCAACTTGTAGTAATCCACCATGCATATACTTGCTACCGATTTATTGGCCTTGGTGTCTTATAATTTATTGACCATCTAATCCAATTAATAGATTGTTGAACCATGACCATGTTGGCTTTCTGCTGGCACGGTACCAATTATACTGGTTCATGATTCTGACTCTGCATATGTTCCTTGTACACATATATATGTGTGGCTATCATGTCTGAATTGATCCCTCCGCGAGTCCGACTAGAAAATGCAGATCGAACCCGACCGACTCTTAGTAACTTGCTTAATATGGCGACTTGTACGTTAGTTCTTTGATAACAAAGTCTGGGCTTCCCAAGTAAAGAATTTGAATGAAGACAAACAAAATGCTGGCGACGTGACGTAGATAAATTAAGTTGGCCATGAAACCCTAGTTTTGAGATCTTGGGTTGGATAAAGGCGACGATAAGTCGACGACAATGTCTTGCAGGTTGTGACGATGAATCCGAGTGCCGCCACACAAGCAAAAAGTGATGCTGAAGATGCCGGAAAATAAATTCGACTACCCTCGATTCCCAATTAATATGATGGAGTTGTTGGCGGCAGAATCCAATGCTTCAAAACAAAACACCTTGCCAAGTGGCAAGGTGACGCCACCGGATAAGATGATACTCGGTCAAAGATGAATCTGGTGGTGGTAATGACGATTTTGATGAAACGTCTACCTCTCGATGAATGAACGCCGGCGACTTCATTGGCAATGGTGATTTCTGCTGGTGGTGTCGTCAGGCCAATGAAGGAGCGAATATGTGTCGGAACAACCTCGATCGTTGATGCATGTGCTCTTGAATTCATTGTATTCTTGTATTCGTCGCTGTAGTTTTGTAAACGTGAATGAATCTTCTGGATATCACACATATGAATACATATGCACTGTATACTTCCATGGCTGAGTGATTATTTCTGAACAGATCCATAGCCTTGTTCTCTGAGTGATTATCTTCAACCAATGTTGAGTACTTCTCTTCATCATATAATAAATCCCGAGTACTTGAAATCTTCTCCCAATATCTTGCAGTGAAGGGCTCGAATTGAAGAAAGTACAGAAATCCAACAAATAAGGGCGTCAAATAGGCGCACCTATTAGGTGTAGCCCCCGACTCTATGATTAGTTGAGAAACAACTAAACTTTGACTCTATTTGGACCACGACACAACTCCAAAATAAATTTCCAAGGGGCGCTAAGTGGCGCACCTATTAGGTGTAGCCCCTGACTCTATACTTAGTTGGAAAACAACTAAGCGTAGAGTTAGATTAAAACAAACCCTTTCCGAGTGAATCAACCACACCATCCTTTGAGCTTAACATCAACCATCCGAGTGAATCATCTAGAGAGTAGGCCAGAGGCTTTGAATAATCAGCGCACAATAGGGCGAATTCGGACATATACTCGTCCTCATCTTGACTAATGTCAAGGAAAAGAATAGTTTAGCATCGATTACCTAGATAATTCTGGACAATAGGCCAGAGGCATAAAAATTGTCGCATGGTAGGGCGAATACCTTGACTCATTGCAAGAAAAAGAGTAGCTTAGCATCGATCACTCAAGGAGGCATAAAACATTGTTGCATAGTAGGGCGAATACCTTGACTCATGTCAAGGAAAAGAGTAGCTTAGCATGGATCACCCAGATAATTCTGGATAATAGGCCAGAGGCATACAAAATTGTCACATAGTAGGGCGAATACCTTGACTCATGTCAAGGAAAAGAGTAGATTAGCATCGATCACCCAGATAATTCTGGATAATAGGCCAGAGGCATAATATTTGATGCACAATAGGGCAAATGATCGGACATATAATCGTCCTCATCTTGACTTACGTCAAGGAAAATGATTGCTTAGCTCCAATTACCCAGTAAATTCTGGATAATAGGCCAGAGACATGATGATTTGCACTCTGAGTAAGCCACGTGTGATTTTCCATCACCATATGACACAAAAGGGCACGCTTAAAATTTACCGGGTGATATAAAGTATAGCTTAGCATCGATCACCCGAGTAATTATTCCTGAGTGATAGGCCAGAGGCTCTTGATTATCTTGAATTATGGCAATAACCAAATAGTCTAGTTGTTTTAGCAGTCGGCTACTCTTTCATCGAGTTGTTGTAGCAGTCGACTGCTCTTTCATCGAGTTGTTGTAGCAGTCGGCTGCTTTTTAATCGAGTTGTTATAGTAGATGGCTGCTCTTCACTCGAGTTGTTATAGCAGACGGTTGCTCTTTAATCAAGTTGTTATAGCAGACGGCTGCTCTTCAATCAAGAGTTGTTATAGCAGTCGGCTGCTTTAGATGCTAAGCACATAAAGTCAAGGGTGACTTATTGTTGCCTAGTAGATATCATCGCTCTTGGCGGAATAGTGACTGAATAAGTTGGTGCCCACGGGCACTTCTTGTCCAGTAAAGTTATGGCCAAGTTGTGATTGGCATTGTAGTTCTCCCGATTGATTTAGTCTTCATATGCAGGAGATAGTCGCATGGTCTTGAGTAACCATAAAGTCACTCAGATCTGGACCCTGCATGACAAATATGTATAGATGAATAGTATCTGATGTAGAAAATCACTACTTCAAATAAAAGATGAGTAGTGCAGTCAAATGTGTATTTCTCCTCTCATTGATTTTGATTTCCCCGAGTAATTTGTCTCATACGTTTATGCACTCGTCCAACATGGAGCTGAGTTTCACGATCTGAAACTTATGCTACTCAAGTACTTTTGCAATCTTTGAGAGAAACAACATACTTTTCGTCTTATTGACTTTTGATTTCTCCGAGTAGTTGACCCCATACGTTTATGCACTCGCCCAACATGGAGCTGAGTTTCACAGTCTGGAATTTGTTCTACTCGAGTACTCTCGCCATCGTTATGAGAGAAAAGCGAGATTTGAAAACTTGTAGTATAATACACATAGGCCCCGATTGGCTACTCAAGTGAGAAATCACTTGACGCAGACAATCGAAGTAACTAGAAATATCATGTAAAAGATAAATAAAAGATAACTTAGCTTGTAAGTGCTTGGTCGACTAAAGATATTTGTCAATGATGATGTCAGCCGCCCTAGATCCAAACTCGACAAGATCATGGTGGTATCCGAGTGGAGAGCTATAGGGAGCTGAGTTGTTGATATAACGGTGCTGACCACTTTAGGTCCAAACTCGATGGCTCGGGGCCATGGCCGAGTGGAAAGCTAGAGGGAGCAAAGTGTTGAATTGATAATATTGACTCTCTCTATCCGAATCTCGACGGCTCATGGCTATGGCCGAGTAGGAAGAAAGAGGAGAGAAACATCACTTGTCGTAAAAAGTGAGCATGCAAATAATTGGTGATACCAATATTATCCCGACTCATGTCAGTATTGAAGAAGATGACGTGAGGTCATAATTAAAGCACAAGTGGACATGTCGTCTTCAATGAAAACCGTGTTGCTGCTGCATACACGTATAGCGGTGATCGGTGCGTCAATGTTCAGCTTGATGTAGACACCGATGATGTCGGGCCATCAAGAAAGGCCAGAAGTGACTATTGAAGCAGTCGGTGCCATCGATACACTTGATGATGAGGAGAGCCAATCGGCATGGCTGATGATGTTCCTTGATAATAGCTTGGTGCATGTATTTGCTTGCTGTAGCACGTACTAGACTTGAAGATGAAGACCAGTATTCGGTAATATGTTTGTGCATGCTTTTTACAATTTCCTGGAAGTCAATGCTGTTCGGTCTTGTCGACAGGTCGCACAACACATGCACAAACGGTGAGCTGTATGCATAAATTGAACCGAACCGCGTGCAAAAACTCCGTCGTTGATGCTGATCAATGATCAATATAATCATGGGCGCTTGGTGACTTATCCTGAACTCCTTGTGATAGCAGGGTTGATGATGTGGGTCACTGTAAATCCCAACTCGGCATTCCAGGGTCGTGACCGAGTGGCTAACTAAGAAAATGAAAAGTCAACTGTGTCGACACCGACTGCTCCAAGTCCAAAGTCGATGGCTCGGAGCCATGTTTGAGTGGATGATTAAGTTAGAGGGAAGAGACGCTGCTTGTTGTTGCAGATATGTGCAACGCCATTGAAGATGGAGCAGATGGAGATGTGACAACTCTGTGTATTACCGATACTAAAAATCTCCTCAAGAAGCACCAGTAAAGGCTGGATCGGTAGTAGTTGTGATGAGACAGTGAGTGTGTTTTACTACCTCACAGAGGGAGGGTGAATGTGTTTTACTATCTTAAACACACTTAGCAGCGGAAGTCAGTGCAGACCGGACAATCCGGTGGTATCACCGGAGTATCCGGTAAAATCGTTCTGTTGGGAACAGAGCTATTTTATCGGACAGTCCGGTTGAACTACCGGATAGTTCGGTGGCTTTGGTCAACGGGCCAAAGTTCCCCCTTTTTTCTTCGATCACAAACAGATCCAACACGTACTAGAGAAAGTAAGCAGATTTCCAACAATATAAACCAGTTGCAAAAGGGAGGCAAGGATTTTTACGTAGTTCGGATCACAAGGATCCTACTCTACGCCATGCTAGCACTCACAAGACGGTACGAGGTCTCCAAGAAGCACGCGGATTAGCGAGTCTCCAAAAGATCCCCACGGATCAAGCCATAGGACGATTCCCACAGATCAAGTCCTACCGGAGAGCCCTAATCCCCACAGATCAAGTCCTACCGGAGAACAACTGGGACTAAAAAAAGGTTAAGTACTATCGGATAGTCCGGTGTTTCACCGGACACTCCGGTAAAATCTCTCTATTGCCAACAAAGCGATTTTACCGAACAGTCCGGTCTAATCACCGGACATTCCGGTGGCACTTAAACAAGTGACACAGCCTAGTTTTTCCAAGGTATCGAAACGCAAACACACAACCCCAAACCAGTGTACTAGATGTGGAATCAAATATGAAACTAGAGAGAATTTACTTCAGAATATGGGATCACCCCCTCTTAATAGGCGGATTTTCCTATTAGTCAAGAATAAAAGCAATAGACTTTTATGCCTAGCAAAAAGAAGTCTTTGAGGATCCTTTTTGTTTTGTCGTTAATGTTTTGTGCTTATCTCCTTCGTTGTTTCATAGAAATTCAACAACTCCATCTTGCTGCACACACTTAATAGATTCATTAGTCCTCCAAAACGTTTGTCATAAATTATCAAAATCCACTAAGGGGCTAGATGCACTTTCCGTTGTCATGGGTGTGTTCTGCATATGTCCATGCAGTCATGAATATGCAGTATTAGTAGATGGTTGCCTCCTCCTAAGGGCTGGGCGAAAATAAATGTTGATGGAGCTGTTGAGCCAAATACGGGTTCCGGAAGTATTGGAGTGATCATCAGGGATGCGACTGGGGGAGTTTTACTATCCGCCTGGAGGTATATACGCTGTTGTTCTGGTCCAGAGGAGGCCGAAATCTTGGCATGTCTTGAAGGACTGAAGCTAGCAGCACAACTGATTCATTTGCCGGCTGTGCTAGAGACAGACTGCAGTTTGGTGGTGAAGCATCTAAATGGGAAGATTGAAGACCGGTCGAGATGGGCATTCTTATTCCGGGAAGTCAGAGCGGCAATGGAGATTTTGCAAGAGGTGCGAGTGAAACAGGTTAGGAGAGATTGTAATAAAGTAGCTCATGAACTTGCTCAGTTTGCTAAACGGACGGCTCATTGCGCGATTTGGCGTGATCAAGCTCCGTCTTGTGTTCGGCATATACTGTTGCAAGATTGTAACCTGTTTATCTAATCAATAAAGCCCGCATTTCCCTAAAAAAAAATGAATATGCAGTCATGAATACACGTGCATGCATATAAATCTTGGTCGTCGCCGGCGCTCTTGTGATATCGTCGAGTGAACGTTGGCAGCATAATCGATGATGACCCCGTGGGTAACGACGGGCTCAGGAATGATTCTGAGGATGCCCGGATGTGCGACGGAACGATTTCTGACCAGAACCGCTATTGGTGCCTGCTGCTTGCTTATTCTCGATTGTCATGCGCGGTTACAATTGCTTGCTTTTCAGGTAATAGACAGCCAAGACGTGGAGAAGTGCTTATATGTATTTGCAGGAACTGAATGCCTGTGTCTTCTTGACACTTCTGTGCTGATGCAGGTCAAGGGTTTTCTCCAATCAGAACCCCTAAGGAATGAGTTCGTGTACCAGTCGGATCGGTTGAAGGGAAGCACACCGTGGCTGCTTGGACATTCCGACCCGCACGCCGACTGAAACGGTAAATGTTTCTTGTTTTGCCGTCTCCGTGTTGGTGTTGGCTTGACTTATCCGCACACAGAAACTGAATTGGGTTAAAAATTGATCGATGGGAAGTAAATCGGTTTTAGGAAACCAATCTGTTGATGCACCTATCATGTTCCGTTCGAACCCTTATCAGGTGCTCAATGCCGGCATCCATGCAAGTTGACCAGCTGCTCAACATGCCTCCTCTGTACCATCGCGGAGGGTTGTATGGATAGTTCGGTTGATTGATGCATGAACGAAACATTACTGTGCGCATAATGGCAGAGTCAGCTTCCTCTATCACCTGCATACTCATGTTGATAGATGCATGTACCGATAGATCATGTACTGTTGATTATAAGCAACAGATCATCGCGGACGACGGTGATGGTATTGATCGGCTAGGCGAAGGAGATTAGCCAGGGGCAGAAGGAATGTTGACGTCGTACGTCAGAAAACGAATCCGGTAACTCTTGATTGTCTGGGTGATTGGTCGGCCGAGTGGCCGAGTTGGTCTGCTGAGCGACCGAGTGATTGGTTGGCCGAGTGGTCAGCTGAAATCCCTGGATTAGTTTGTATGTCATGAGCATGCAATGTATGCACATAACAGTCTTGTTGGCGTTTTCGATGACGACGGTAACTGTGTCTCAGAGATCACAGCGCCACATGAGTGTTTGGCGCGGCGCCGACACGGCATGCAGATCATCCGTTGATAGCCGAGTTCATGTACGAGTCAGGCTTCAGAATCGTCCGATTAAGTCTTGTTGATCTGTTGGACCTTGTAATTGGATTTGGGCGCCATATGCCAAAATAGAAGCAGACACATATAAATCAATCTAATAGTGTTGTAGTTAACCAAAATTAATTAATCATAGAAGATTAGCAGTAGATTAGAACGAATAAACCTGATCAGTAGGATGATCGATTTGACCGATGGTGTTCTGCTCTTCTGACTGATGTGTAGCCGAGTCTGATACGCACAAGGTACAGCGCGCGGCACGCGGCGGCTCGATCGGTATAATAGATCAGAACCTTTTTTCGTTGGTGAAAGGATGGAACAGATCGCTCAATGACGGCGATGACAAAGGCCAATGATGCCGAGCTTGGTGATCCCTGAGGTTTCTGCACGCCTACACGGCCAAGTGATTTTTGGTGGCATGCATGTACCTGCCTCTGATTGGTTGGCCTTTGTGCCTAACACATGCTTGCTGATTGGCTGATCCAATTCATTGAACACTAAACCATGCACGTGTTGATTTGCTATTTGCATGGTATCAATTACTGGGTCATGACTCTAATGACTCGGTGTAGGCGCATCTGCCTCTTGTGCATGTATATATGTAGCCTTCTGGATATAGGCATGGTGCCACCAACGACTCGGAGTCGTGCAGATTGCGAAGGCATCAAATGCTGCCTTCATCTTCGATCCGCTTGCGGAAACCGAACTGTCTTCAAATTGAATCAATCGGTGGGAAGTAGATTGATTTTAGGAAACCAATCTATCGATGGATATGCTCCTCCGTCTTCGGGTGCAAGTTAGAAAAAATTGTCGAGGAAGTAATCAAGATTGATCTGCATGTATGCATGATCGACGTTCATTGGTCCATCAGTTCACCAGTTGATCGGACGTGTTGGTTGATGACTCACGCAGCCAAGAGCCCAGGAGTACGTGGCGTGTCGGTGAACAACCACTTGCACCACAGTCGGAAAGCTTGAATCTAGCCGGGAGAGAAAGTCCGGCGACGCCGAAAAACAAATCCGGCGACTCTTGATTTCCATCGCGCTTGCTGACGAAATACTCGACGCAACCCCTACCTGGGACGCCAACTGTCGGTGTTTTGGACCGGCAATAAAACTTATAGGGTTACGCACGAGCTCGAAAAGAACGATGAAGAGGGGCCCCTCAATATGAGGAGTAATACTGTACTCCAGCCTTCGACGGGCTACTAGATGTAATCCGCCGGGTGTTGTAGTATCATATTGTGTTCTTCGGTGCCCTTGGGGCTCCCCCGACTCCCCTTATATAGGGTTGAGGAGCCAGGTTACATGGAAAGGCCCAGCCGGATACGGCTTAGGTTTCCTAAATCTATAATGGGAAGTACTCGGCTGGGGCTCGATACCCTGCCTTGGGATACAAGGCAACATGGCAACCGAGTCCTAGTCCATTATATGGTATTACCCGGCTAGTTTTCTATGATTAAGACATGGGAAACAAGGCAATACTAGCCGGGCCTCATCCTATTACATATTACATGAATGTGGGCCACCTCCTATCTCTATCTCTAGTCGGATAAGCAGGCCGAGTGGATACCCGGTACCCATATCCTCCACAGACGCGGTACCCACAACTCCAGAAGCTACTCTACAGAATACTTATCACAGTTCGCAAGCTGGTATATTACTTTCAGTCGCATCCATGTCAGTCGTCACGTCTTTCCCTCTTGGAGATGTGCTACATAATCGTGAAGCAAATGGGAGAATTGCCAAGTGGGCTATGGAGTTGATGGCTTTCGATCTAACCTTCAAGCCAAGGATTTCCATCAAGTCTTAAGCGTTAGCTGACTTCGTGGCTGAGTGGACTGAAGCCCAGATAAGTGTATCAACAAAGGAACTGGAGCATTGGACAATGCACTTCGACGGTTCTTTGCGAGCATCCGGTGCTGGGGCTGGAGTGTTTCTCATCTTGCCTAAAAAAGAAAGGCTCTGGTATGTACTTCAACTTCACTTCAAGGCATCACACAACGCAGCAGAGTACGAGGCCTTGATCCACGGACTCTGACTGGCTATATCCTTGAACATCAAGCGTCTCTTCGCCTATGGCGACTCGTTGCTTGTGGTTAATCAAGTCATGAAGGAGTGGACTTGCAAAGATGAAGACATGGCGGCTTATCTCTAGGAGGTGCGCCGACTAGAGTGGCACTTTGAAGGTCTTGAATTGTGTCATGTTCCTCGAGACTATAATGAAGCCGCTGATGAGTTAGCTAACATGGGTTCCAGACGACAAGTTGTTCCTGATGATATATTCATTGAGCATCTCTATGAGCCTACTATAAGGAAGAAAGAAAAGGTTGCTGAGTCAACAAAGCAGCCGACTGTTGAACAACTCGATGAACCAGTTGTCGCTTTACTACAAGACGACTGGAGGACTCCAATCCATCGATTCTTAACGAAAGATGAATTGCCAATGGATAAAGTGAAAGCTGAGAAAATCAAACGCAAAAGCAAGAGTTATGGGATCAATGAGGGCGAGCTGGTCAAGAAGGCAGCCAATGGCATACTCATGCGTTGCATCAGCATGGATGAAGGCCAGCGTATTCTTAATGAAATTCACTCATGAATATGTGGTAATCATGTTGGGTCTAGAACAATGGTGGGCAAAGCTTTTTGTCAGTGTTTCTACTGGCCAACTGCAGTCAATGACGCGGAGAGAATTGTTAAGACATGTGAAGGCTGTCAATTTTTCAGTCAATAGATTCATGTTCCGGCTCAAGAATTGCAGACGAACCCACTGTCCTGGCCTTTTGCTGTCTAGGGGCTCGATCTTGTTGGTCCTTTCAAGAAAGCACCAGGGGGATTCACTCATCTCTTCATGGCGGTTGACAAGTTCACCAAGTGGATCGAGGCTAAACCAGTGCCAAAGATCACAGCTCAATATGCTAAGGATTTCATCTATCGACTAAGACAACAACATGTCTGAAGAAGAAATCAATGCTATCCCGATCACAATAGACGAGCTAACAGAAGAACAAAGGCAACATGTGGAACAATCTGTGACGGATTTTAGGAAGCTTTGTCTAGAATCCTTCGGCATGACGCAACAAGGACCGATTCAAAAGACAAAACTTCCAAGAGTAATTCCAATTAATGAGCCAAGTCAAGAGGAAGCCAATAATCAGCAAAAATATATTCAAGATTTGGTTCAAGAAGCCGTGTGTTCTGCATCAATCGGTCAATCAAGGGTTTTGCTACAAATACTTTAGGATTTTGTTAAGCAAGCCATTGATGATTTGCTCGGGGGGGGCAACTATATCAGCATCAATGTCGGCCAGAACCAATTCATCGATATCAGTATAGAGATTACACGGACAACACAAGGAACGATGAGATGAGCGGTCGGATTGCTGATATAATCAAGGAGCAATATGGGATTAAACCCAAGGAGCAAGACTTCGAGTTCCATTACCTCGCCGATACAAAGTCTCAGATTTCTCAAAGTTCTCAGGACAAGATAACGTATCAACTGTAGAACACATAAGCCAATTCTTAGCTCAATGTGGAGAGGCATCTGCTGAAGAAGCTATGAGGGTTAGATTATTTCCCCTGTCGTTATTGGGATCAGCTTTCACCTGGTTTTCATCGCTACCATCAAATTCTATCAAGAGTTGGGTCGATCTAGAAAAGCAGTTTCATAAGTACTTCTTTGTTGATATTCAAGAGATGATACTCGCGGATTTGATATCGGTTAAGCAACGATCGGATGAATCAATATCGGAATATATTCAGAGATTCAGAAATATTCAAAGCCAATGCTATAACTTACAATTGACTGATACATAACTAGCAGAGCTGCCTTTCCAAGGGTTATCAACACATATCAAAGACAAATTTTCTCCCAAGAATTTGATAGTTTGACACATCTGATGCAGAAGGTATCGGCTCATGAAAGCCGATAGCATGAATCAAGGGAAGAAATCTCGTGGATAACTAAAGATAATTTCGAAACATGAGTCTCATACTTCAAACTTGGGGGCATGTATTGACACCAGAATTTGGAAAATAACAGTATGAGCTAATGCCAAAATTTAGACGATTCATTCGGTCAAGGAAAGAGCCGACGGAAGATATCTAGAAGAGATCGAATTAAGGAAGGAATCACGAAGACCACATTATGGCAGTTTAATTATATCTATTAATTAGGCATGTGTTAGTTATTTTCCTTATGTAATTAGGAAGGAGTCTAAGGAAAGCCTATCGGTTTCCTAGATTTGTAAGTATATGAGTCTTAGTTTCCTTTCTTGTAACGGCTGCATATAGCAAGCCGATTAAGTCATGTCCTATTAGAACTCGGCCGACCCAAGGGTATAAATTATATGCCAGGGGTCCTTGTACAAACTATCCAACAATCAATACATTTTCGGCGCATCGCTGTCAGGTCGTGCTGCATCGGTTAAGTTCAAACTACCGCGGATAGCACATCTCGTCAAACTTGATGTGTTGGCTCGCTGATGCGTATGTCACGTATCATATACTCGTCAAATTTCTAGGTCAGCTTACCACCTCAAAATCAGTTCACTTCAATTAGGGCTTTCTCAGTTCAGTCCGATATTCTGGCTTAGGTGCTAGTTAAGACTTTCTCGGTTTAGTCCGATATTCTAATCGGGTTGCTATCGGTTTAGGGTGTTTGAGCCAAGCTAATATGACACAATGTATCCACCACTATATATTCTGTTAGTCAGTTCACTTAGATTAGTTAGCGATAGTCTTAGCGCAAGCTATCTCGGTTGGGTCCGATCCTTCGGGCTAAGACTAGAGCTGATCGGTGTAGGTGCATCGGCTTGCGGCGTGTGTAGTTCCCAGCCGATGGGTTATCTTATGACTAGATCTAAGTGTTGTATCGGCTTTTTATTATGTTATACTTTGTTTATAGCCGATACTATTATTGAGCTCACTTGAATATCTGATTACTTGGATCTATGACTAGCATACAACCGATTGCCTACCGACAATCCATCTATAATCGGCTCAAAAGCGTGTTACATTAGCTCTTCAGCCGATCGACTCCTGGACGGTCGCCATCAACATCACCTGGAGGTGCTTCATTCCATCGGCCCAATAGCCGATCAAGCTCCATCAAGATCAACTACAACTATCTTACCAATTCTAGGATCAAATTGACTAGCACGCCCGCATCCTCAATATTTAGGACCTGCAGTGGAGCAAAGCTAATCTCCCAGGCCTTCGTGTATCCGCGCGCATGATTATTCCAAGCCAACACATCTTTTGGCACGCCGGAGACATAATTTTGCGTCAATGACTGGTGGACGACGAGAAGGCATCGCCGCTCAGAGCCAGCCCCCACCCCGCACGCCGCTGTCGTCATGGCGTCTCACCGTCGGCCGCAACCCCTCCCGGTAGCGATGCGGATAGATGGGGCATGTTGCTGCGCCGCCACCGCCTCGTGTCGAGCCAACAGCCCCGTCACTGCCGCCTCCCATCTAGCTTGCAGCCCCAACGGGCCGCCGCATGCATCTCCTGCCCTAGTCGCCGCCGCTGCATCGGGTCAAGGCAAAGAGGAAGGAGAGGAAGGGGACAGGGGTATTTTGGTCCTTTCATCTATCTAGTTTCAAATTTAATTTTTTTTATTTGGATTCCACGCGGAAGGGTAACAGGAGGGCCAGACGGGAGCTTCAAATTTGAAAAGCGGGGTAAAAAATGCAAAGTTGAAAAAACGGGTCAAAACTGCAGTTAGACCTCTAACTAGGGTCAGTAATGCAATTGCCCCTAGCATTAAATAACATTTGACCATTCTTTTGGCTAAAAATCTATCGCCAAAATTTTAGCTAGACCCATTTAACTATAAGATCCTTTCTACTCTTTTTTTCCTGCTATGTCCCATTTCGTGCATTCATCCCACCATTCCCAAAGGGGCTTGGGTTGCGTCGGTGCTACACGTGCCCCTCGGAAAAAGATATCGGGTGTACAGACCTCGGGACCCGGGGTCCCGAACCAATGGATCTCAGGGTAGCTCACATCGGGGGACGATATGCCACGGGACGGGATCCCGGGGAGCTCGCTAAGACCCCGGAGCCATGGGGCAACCAACGCCCAACCGTCTCATTTGTTGTCCAAGCATGATTATCTGCACTTGTGCGACACACCTGATAAATTGGTCCCTTGTCGCAAGCACGCGCTACTACCACATCCTATCAACCATAGTAGCTAAGAGATGAACCTTGGTATTAGGGATGCGCCCCGCGCAACCCACTTGCGGGAGAAGACCTCTCTAACAGGTGGGGTTGCTGACCAGGTCAGATCATCGGTGGGCTCGAGGCGGTGTGAACACACAATGTAAGGGTGGCAAACGGCGCCAGCCACATCGACATCATCATGACTTACTAACGTGCCGTGTTGTGTGGCTTGGTGAGGGTAGAGGGGCTAGGAGGTGTCCTATTTATAGCCTCGGGAGGGAGAGATCGGGCCGGATACGACAGGAATTCGCGCGCGGACTAAACTAGGGTTCTAGCTTGGGTTGCTTTGGATAAGAACAAAAACCCCGCGATTTAATGTGTAATCGCGTCCGATTGTTGGGGGAAACATAAGAGGAGGGCGAAGGGATAAATTCCCCCAAAATCCCGTGAGATTTGGTGAAGAATCGGTCGAATTTGGAGGATTTTTCGGGCTCTATTGGACTACTGTACACCCGGCTGGAGCTTGAACAAAGAGCTGACAGGCGAGCCCCATGCGGCTGCTCTCACGCGCGTGGGCAGTGACTCAAAACGAACTTGGTGGCGGCGGCTACTTCACTGTCGCGTCCCAAAATCACCCTAAAATTTCTACCATGTTAATATATTCCTAAAATAAATTAAAAATCTTTTAGTTGAGCCTACAACCTAATAAAAATATGTCAAGTAAAAATTTAATCTGGGCATGAACATTTTTCTAGTGTTCTCAAGTGCCCCAAATACATAAAATAAATTATACATGAAGTTATACATCACTTTGGCTAATTTTAATATTAACAATAACCCCTAGGAAGAGAAAATAAAAAAGTCTAATCTCTCTCTTCCCTCCGAATTGGGCCTTTTCCAGCCCAATTCCCTTCCCTCTCTCCCTTTCTTTTTTTCCCCTCCCCCTCTTTCTTCTTGGGCTGCTGCCCAGGCAGCTACTGGGCCGGCCCAGCCAAGCCAAGGCAGGGTTGGGACACCGACAGGTGGACCCCACCCGTGAGCCCTCTG
>CM002483.1:16912285-16922785 GCA_000325765.3 Leersia perrieri | reverse complement strand
AGTGCCGGCGGTGTGTTGCAGCCGCGCGCGAACGGTTGCTCAATCCACACTCCCATGGGCCCGAGCAGTCAACGGCTTCTGTGTTGCGGGCGTGCGCGCGCGGGAGACGAGCGAGTGAGCGCGAGCGGGGAGGGAGGAATGGGCCGTGGGCCGCGGCAGCCGAGCTGAGCCGTCACGGTCGGCTGCGAGGGAGGGAGAGAAAGAGGGAGAGGTGGCCCGGGAAGGAAAGAAAAGGGGAGAACCAGCCCAAAAGAAAAAGGAAAGGGTTTAATAATTTTGGCAGATGAATTTTGGTTAGGGTAAGGGATGAAATAAAATTATATTTGGGCTAGAAATTTGAGGAGTATTTTCATGGAGGCCAAAGAAAGGATTGTAGGCACTTTAGGATATAGACTTATTTAGTCTTAATCTAATTTTTAGGGAAATAATTTTATTCGACAACACCAATTAAAGAACCAAAATTCTCAAACGTATTTTAATTTTTGGAAAATACTTTAAGGAAATAATATAAAATCTAGCCTTTACAGATGATCAACTAACCGATTGGACTGGCAAAACCGATCTGGAGACGAGTGAAGTTAGAAGTTGTATCGGACCATTATATGGAATCCGATTGTATCTAGATTAGGAAAGTTTGTTAGTTTCCTTATCTTGTAAGTTATCAGAGTCCTAGTTTTGTAAAGTTAGGAGTTAGTTTCATTATGTGTAACGATCGCACATGTTAAGTCGATCGGTGTCGTATTGGAGTCGGAGTCAAATTACTTTGGGTATAAATATGTAGCCCGGGTATTATAAAAAAAAACAATACACAATTAATATATCAATTTCGGCGTATCGCCACCCTAGCTTCCTCTAGGTTTTTGACGAGTTCGTGCCTTCAAGTTGTGCTGCATTAGTTTGGTCTGATCTACAACAGTAGGTATGTCTCGTCAAACTTCATGCGTGCTGGCAATCGGTACTTTCTCGGTTGTACTCGATTGTTAGTTCGTATGTCGTGTATCATATATATCGTTAGATTATAGATCAACCATGGTATATCTAGATCAACTCATTTTGGTTAGTACTTTCTTGGCTAAGTCCAATATTCTAATTAGGTTGCTTTTGATCAAAATATATCAGGGCAATGCCATATACGATACGATGTATCCATCATCAAAAATGATGCCTATCGGATTATATAGGTCGGTTAGTAATAGTCATCGGTTCAAGCTGTCTTGGTTAAGTCCGATCCTTCGGATCGATGCTACAGCTTATCGGTTTATATTTTCTGATCAACAGTATGTGTGGTCCTATCGAGGTTTCAGCCGATAGGTTATCTTTTAATTCCATTCCATGTTTATCATATCATCCTTACTGTTACAAAGGAAGATTATTTGATCTCATAAAGTGAGGAGCAATTGTGTTCATTATCACATTTGTAACAGCCATGATAATGTGCATCAATATGGGGCTAATAATATGCAACAATGGAGATTAATCCATATTGTAACGGCCACTATTATTCCCCTTATTGCAGCCATTACATTAGCAATTCATCATTGTAATTGTGCTACATGTAAACCCCTATATAAGGTGTGCAAAAGACCAATAAAAAAACCAAGGATTTACTCCAAAATTCTGCCACACTTGTGTCAATTGTTCTCTCTATTTTTCACTTCACAACACTTACATCGGCTTAGTTCTATTTTGTTTATCTCTTCTACAACCGATGTGAGTTTATTTTCTGGTCAATACAACCGATTCCAAAATTGTTGGCATCGGCTACTCGCCATCGGCCACTGGGCCGATGACAAACCGAATCTGACTTAATTTTTCCTATCTTGTTAGTTGCAGAATCAAATTAATTGGCATGACCTGAACCTAATTTTTAGGACATGCACTGGAGCAAATCTAATCTCCCAGGCCTTCGGTGTAAAGCACGTGGAAACAAATTTCACGTCAACACCTCTCCTCGTTCCCGGTTTCCAATCTAACGAGGGGGATGGGAGCCTTGCGACCCCACCCTCGCCGCCAATTTTCCCTCCTCGAGCTCGAAGGCACGACGGCTATGAGGTACATTATGATGGCCGAGGTAGACGGGCATGCCGGCGGCGGCACGAACACCCATAAGCGTTAGGAGCAAGGTGGACGAACTTACCGATGAACAATGTGGCTAGACAATGCTGGCGACGGGACGGATGGATGGAGTAACAACAGCGGCTCTGCTTCTAGGTCGACAGAGAGGAGGGCGGGCGGCGGGGCAGATGGACGGAGCAGCGGCATTGACATTGCTCTTGGGTCGATGACGAGAGGGCCATCAATAGGACAGACGGACTGACTCTGGCAATGGGACACATGGACAGACTAGCCGACGTTAGGTGGACTGATCAATGCCAAGGAGGGGAGCTTGCAGCAGGCAGGGATCGAAATCCTCTAACTTAAAATCAGGATGACTTCAGTCATTAACACGTAGATCCAATCACTCATGGACTCACCCTCACATGGGACCAACAAATTTAAAGTCACCCTATCTAACAGGCAGACGGTTGTTGGACGGAAGTGGCAATCAGATCTTCAAAATTTGAAAGCGCTACGAATAAATCCTGAAAGTTCAGAGCTGGGAATTAGCTAGCGAAATTTCTCCCCCTCGAGGAGTCGGTCCGACGTCTCTCCCTCTCATTTCCTCCCCCCACCGAAGAAGCTAGGGTTTGGGGCTGTCGCCGTGCTTGTCTCGCCCTCCTCCGCCGGGAGTGGGTGCCGGCCGTGTCCTCCTCCGGTCGCTCTCCATCTCTCCCGCCGGTCGCCCTCCGTCTCCTCCGTCGGCCACCTCTATCCTACGGCGGTTGTTCCATTTCCCTTCTTCCTCTCTTCCGGTAAATGCAAATGTGGAGACCTGTCTTCCGCTTCCCCTTTCCTCCTCAATTTTTTCTCCTCTTGATTTACTGTCATGTGAGCATCTTCCAGATCTACTAAAAGCTTATGCATTTTCTGGGTTGATTTGTGCGTCGATTGAAATGTTGAAGACTTGCACTGTTGATCTCCTAAATTTCTAGTTGTTTATTTGGTATGGTTATTGTTTTCCCCCCAGATCTAGTCGCTTTAATTTTAAGTTTGCTACACATGGATATTTGTTGTCTCATGGATTGTGTTCAGTGTCAGAGTAAAATTTTGGTGCCTGTTTATTTTTCCATGGTCCATGATGTTATGCTACTGGAGGTAGCATCACTTGGATGTGGCAACTGCTGCATACATGCATATATAATTGACTTGTAGTAGTTTTTTTTTAGAAACAGAATAAAAATGACTTGTAGTAGTTGGCAGTGACAACACCGTCCATTTTAACTCTATGTTGACTATGTATTATATATTTTTATTGGGATAGATGGAAAAAGTGGGACATATTTGACAGGCCTTAATTGCTAAAGCAGCTGGGTTAATTGCAGTAATGCATGCTTACACCATTTTCATTATATGAAGAGCTAGTCACCGTACCCCTAGGATCACCTATGGCCCAATGTCTGAAAGAGATGTAGCTGAGGCAGTTGAACCTTCGTTTCATCTATCATACAGATGATACAAATTGCTTAAATCAACTCATAATGAGGAGAACCCCCTTTTTTCGGTTGTGTAACTTGTTTCGAGAAAGAGAACTGTTGTGGGACAGTACATATGGCTCAGTGGAAGAGCAAGTTGCCATGTTTCTCCTTGTTGTAGGACACAATCATAGATTTAGAGCTATGCTACCCACATTTAGGAGGTCAATTGAAACTATAAGTAGATACTTCAAGGAGGTATTATATGCTATTGGTGAGCTGCGAAATGAGATGATAAAACCTCCCTCAACCGAGACCAATTTGAAAATTACATCCAATAGGAGATTCAACCCTTATTTCAAGGTATTTCTCATTATGTACAACATGAAAAATATGTTCTTTCTATAGTCCCATCCTAATATTTTCCGTTGGTCATTAGGTTTGCATCGGTGCAACTCGAGTACGAGCTGCAATGTTTGCTACCTTTAGGGGTAGGAAGAAGGATACAGCCCTGAATGCAATGGCTGCAGTGGATTTGATCTTAGATTTACATACGTACTTGTTGTGTGGGAAGGATTTGCATGCACATGATGCCCTCATACTTGCATATGCCTTGGGAGCAATGTACTTCCAGATTAATAGATTGAAGCTAATAGATCAACCAAATCTAGTACCAACATTAGTATATAATAACAAAGTTCCGAGTCTGCGAGATCTCATTTCCATCAACATCAACATGAATAAATAGACACCTTACCCACCCCGACTGCAAGGGAAAATCGTACATAGAGACTGGCAGCTCACTCCCGCTACTAAATGACTCCTTTGGCGATCTAACCATGAGATCGATGCGGCAGACAAGTGAAATGATGTCCGGGGCAAAAGGAGGGCGCTGTCGTCACTCCCCCCTCGGTTCAGGGAAGCAGCAACGAAATTGAGATGGGTGGTGGCAGGGCGAGGAGACAACGACGGACGCGGGATGCGGCGCTCGGAGAGGGTCTTGTCCCTGAGGGCACTGCCGCTGGGGAAGCTGGGGCCGGGAGGACGAGGAGACCACGACAAGGGTGCAAGGGGAAACCTTAGGCGTGGAGAGCTCCCTCTTCTCTTTGATTTGGGGGAGAAGAGAAGAGATGGAAGAGGTGGTCGGGGTGGTTTGAGGGCGACTCGAGAACTTACAGAAATAAAACAAGATCTATGCGGTGGTGCGGTGCGAACGGCGAGATCCAACCATTGACGTTAGGTGGGCCTTGCATGCAGGGCATGGGAGGAGCGTAAGCCGCGTGGGGTCACGCTTTCTCCATCTCATGCCAGGCCCACCTAATGTCAGTGGTCAGATCTCGCCGATCGACCTACCACCGCATGGGTATCGTTTTATTTCCGTAGGTTCTCGAGTCGCACTCAAACCACCCCGACCTCTTCCGTCTCCTCTTCTCTTCTCCCTTAAATCGAAGAGGAGGGAGGGAGCCCTCCAGGCTTAAGGTTTCCCCTCGTGCCCTTGCCACGGTCTCCTCCTGGCCCTCGCTTCCGCGGCGATGGTGCCCTTCGGGTCCTGACCCTCTGCGGGTGCCGTGTCTGCCGCTGTTTTCTCATCGTGCCGCCACCCGTCTTGATTTCACTTTTGCTACCCTAACCCGAGGTGGGGAATGACAATGGTGCTGCCCTCCTTTTGCCTCGATCATTGTTTCCCTTGTCTTCCGCATTGATCTCGTGGTCTGGCCGCACCGGAGGGGTCATTCAGCAACGGGAGTGGGTAGCTGGGCTCTCCATACCATTTTCCCTTGTCGGTCTAAGGTAAGGCGTCTATTATTTATGTTGATGGTGATGGGTGGCCGGGCTCTCCGTACCATTTTTGTTATATGCTAGTGTTGGTAGTGCAGATTTGGCTGATCTATTAGTTTCGATCTATTAACCTGGAAGTACATTGCTCCCAATCTCATCTATGAGTAGTCATCTCTGTGAATTTTAGGCGATTCTTTGTAAACGTTCTTTGTGTTCTTGTAAATTTTCATCAGGTGGCAGTGTGGCAATGTGATCTCACAGGATGCAAGGTGCAGGGCTGGCTCCTGAATGTACTATGAGTCTCCATCCCTGAATGAATACGCACGAGTTATACGTGCATGGTATATGTGATTTGTGCGCGCAAAACTGTCTGAGTGGAGGGGAGTGAGGCAATAAGTTGATTGGTGCTTCTAGTAGGACTTACTATTTATACCCTTGATTGGTCAAGTTAGTAATAACTAAGCGCGCGGAGATGGCTCATTACCATATTGGCAATATTGCTGTAGCATGGGATAATAGACATAGCCAAGGGGGCGGAACCAGAATTTGATAACGCCTAGGGCTTAATTAGTGTGTCCTTCTCCATATCTATGATTTTCATGGTAATTTTTTAAGAGTTCAATGGGATTATATTTATAGCTCTAAGTCACAGGATGCAAGTCACAGCCTAAGCCCTATTTGCCCTGTGTCTCTGCCCAGTAGCGTACTTACGCAAATCACCAATTCTGGTCTGTGGTCTTAGTGCATTGTTTCAGAAATGGATATTTACAACTTAAGTACATGTGCACCTACAACAGCTACTGTTGAATTTGCTTTGAAATTTGAGTTGGTGACGTGGATTTCAGCAAAATATTGTATTCCACTTTTGTACTCCGCACAAATATTCAATAAAAACATCGAGCAGTAGGTGTTGTAGGCATGCATGCATTTAGGTTGACTTTTGTCCATTGTTTATAGCATCTCCAAAAGACTAGGTATAATACTTGCTAAGGCAAATTTTAGCTATTGTGTTAAAAAAACAATCTCCAAGAGACTAGCTATCCAATATGGTAGGCTATTTGAATAGCTAAAATTGATCACTCAGTAGCTAAATCTGGCTAGTATCTCCCACCTCATGTGAATAGCCCATGGTGGGTCCCATGGGTAGGGCCCACATCTCTTTATAGAAAAAATGAGAGCATGACACGTGGGTCCGACAACTATGGAGAGTGAGATATGGCTACTCTGTTGCAGCGCACTAGGAGGCAGAGATGATATCTTTTGATTTGAATAGCTAAATGAAGATTTAGCTAGCCAATATTTAGCTTCTCTCTTGGAGATGCTCATAGTATGACTAGTTTCTTGATGTTGCAGATATTGCTATGTAGGAGTACTTCATATTTGCAACTGTTACTAAATACAGCATTGTCTTCTAGCAGGTTTATATTACTAATTTAGTATTTGCATTTACTTGGTGTGAGTATGCATATGCACTTGCGTATGTGCGAGATATTGAGAGAGGAAAAAGGTTGGTATTTTAGTAGGAATTGATTTTTAATCATCAAGGTAGAGAAGAGATGGTAAATTTACTATATGGTAATGGCTCGTTTTTAGGTTAAGAATACTGTGATAATATGACATGCAATGTATGGTATTTACATTGATATCTCCTGCATGAATTACTTAAATTGCAATATATTTTATTGGTTTCTTTATGAGTTTTGTTACTCTTGTTTCTATATGTTCACTTTCGCATGCATTTTATGTATGCATCATTCATAGCAGTATTATCCAGCAACATTTTGGGCTCTTTGCACATATAGCAGCTATTCATTTGTAGCGCATTGGACACATTAGTCGCCTGTTGCCATGCTCCTGCAACAGTAGTTGGTAACTCCATGCGCTAATTTTTAATTACCTGGGCAGTATTCATTTTACCCTGTAGATATCAACTAAAATGTTCTTGGGGCAGTCTGCAACTGTTTTTTTTTTCTAATTCCTAGCTCAACTACTGCTAATTTGTTTGTTTTGAACATTCGATATCATTCCAATCATCCACAATCCTTAACTATTATTTGTTAATTTTCTTGCAGATTTGTTTTGTGATTGATCACCCTCTAAAATACCAAATTCCAAGTGAAGTTGCCAAAAGATAATAGTCTTTCTGCCGCTACTGCTTCCATGGTGAGCAGTTGGAAGTATTTAATATTTTGGGATCTTGTTCATTTTCAAGAGAATACTACTGCATCTTTCGTGGTTATAACTTCATGTTTGTGTTACTAAAGGCAACCAATGAGAACCTCCCACCAAATGTCATCAGGCAATTGGCTAAGGAACTGAAGAATCTTGATGAATCACCTCCAGAAGGAATTAAAGTTATTGTTAATGATGACGACTTCACCACTATTTTTGCTGATATTGAGGGGCCTGGTAATATTTTATCAACATACTTTGATTTTGTATACAATTTACATGCCTATAGTAGCTCTCTTGCATTTTCTTTGCATATGGTGGATCATGTATCAGAACCTGGATTTTTCCCCTTGTACTATTTTCTTTCACCGTGTTCTGAAAATCTTAATCTCGACTTGGTGCAGCGGGAACTCCATATGAAAATGGAGTATTTCGGATGAAGCTATTGTTATCTCGTGATTTCCCTCAGTCTCCTCCAAAAGGTGAATCTCTCAAAGCTATTGGGTTCTTGAAGTGAATCCTTTATCTGCTTGTGTTCGGTTGTTCAAACTTAAACGTGAATATCTTTGACCTTTTCTTTTGATTTGCAGGATTCTTCTTGACCAAAATTTTCCATCCGAACATAGCAACCAATGGAGAGATATGTGTAAACACACTCAAGAAGGATTGGAATCCTACTCTTGGATTAAGACATGTTCTGCTGGTAAGCTCTGGTTTGTCAAAGTCATCTATTCTAGTAATGTACGGTTACTTTGTTAAGCAGTTGCTGGGCTAAAATTCAGCATAGCAGCATGGATTACCTTGCACAGCATGCAAGGTCAGGTTCTAGTAGCATTGTATTTCAAAACTTGATTAAAGCTCTGCTGGTTGAAAAACATGGTATTAAGGATTGTATGTGTTCAGTTCAAACTTAAATGTGAATCTATTAGCTACCGTTTCACCAAATTATCTCACTTTACTTACTATGATCAAGAGTGTGAGTTGAGTTTTTTCTCTTGCATGCGACAGGTAGTGAGATGCCTTCTGATAGAACCATTTCCTGAGTCTGCCCTTAATGAGCAAGCTGGGAAATTACTGCTTGAAAATTATGATGAGTATGCACGGCATGCAAGGTCAGCTTCTAATTTCAAAACCTTGATTAGAGCTCTGCTGGTTGAAAAACATGGTATTAAGGACTTTATGTGTTTAGTTATTCAAACTTAAATGTGAATCTCTAAGCTACCGTTTCACCAAATTATCTCACTTTACTTATTCCAAACTGATTATTTCATGTTGCTCCATGTCTATCCAGGCTGTACACTAGCATCCATGCACTTAAACCCAAGTATAAGACCAAGAGCGGGGCTATTTCTGAATCAACCACAGCTCTTAATGTGGATCGGTCTAACAATGCTGTCAGCAAGAGCACACCATTGGGGCCAGCAGCATTGTCTGCCTCCACTCCAAATAAAGCATCTGGCACTAATTTGCCGGATCAGAATGCTGCTCCTTCTGATCCTGCCTTGGGAGCATCAGCAGTGCCCAAGAAGGATGGGCTACATGCTGTGAAAGTTCCAGCTGAGAAGAAGATTGATGCGAGGAAGAAGAGTTTGAAGAGACTATAAAGTAAACAGCCTTGGAAGAGCTGAGGCTGTTAGTTGTAGCTAAAATCTAGATTTCTTCATAAGTTACAAATTCAGCAGATGCGTAGTGAAATCGATAATAATGTAGCGGCATCTGATGCAACATGAAACGGCGTTCGGGCTAAACAGAGAAGAATTTGTACTGTGACTGTTGGTTGTACCATACTGTCTGCAATGACAATTGTTTGGTCGTATACTTGTCCTTCCCTTCGTTGATTCTTCCGCTCTCTCTTTTTGTTAGTGTTAATTTTATGGTTAGGTAGTTTATTTTAGCTTCCAGGGTAGTTCAGTGGTGCTGAAGCTTTCTTTTGCAAGAAGTTGTCTGCTCTAGTGAACCAATGGACTCTTGACACTAGCCATGTCTAAGATTCGTGCCATTTGGTGCAGTGTGTCAACAAGCTGGTTAAAGGCATCATGAGTACCTATCGTGATGATTATTCAGATACTATTAAATCTCCTTCTGGAAGCAGGCCTGGGTTCTTCTATATTGGAAACCATCATGAATTTTTCTGGTAAGGTTCTTGTGCCAAATCTCCTTTTTGACTGCTGGGCCACCTCGATTCTTCAGCTACCACATATAGTCACCAATACTACATATACATCTCAACCTGATTATCTATCTACCAACACTCCCTTTGTTCAAGCATTATGTCATGTCTACTAGTAATTTCTTTGCAAGATTTGATTCGTGTTAAAATCTTCTTTTCAAAGTACTTCCACCTCCAGGGAGTTGAATCTCAAAGCAGCCTTGCCAGCCCAATGGCAATCATGATCTACCACCCAAAGTATGTGAACATTGCTGTCTGGAATTTGGATTTGTATTAGGTTATCAAATGAATGTGTGAACTGAGATCATTTTAAAAAATAATGATCTGGGAAATGTGCACCATGAGCTAGTTGGATTTGTATATAGTCTTTGCTAGTACAACCAGAAAGATAAAAAAAACCTCAGCAAAAACAGCCCATAAATATAAGTGCAGAGCGAATCTGCCTCTAACGTGTGGGCCCTTCATCCTTCCGGCTCACACGTCAGCGACAAAATCATACCTACTACATCACTCTCCATACACACACAAGCCCACACCATGATCCTATAGCCAAGACAAGATCCTCCTCAGCGCATGCCTCCTCCCGGCTCCTGGTCCACGCCGCACTGTGCATGTCGTGGACTAGCCACCAGGGGCGAATCTAGAGCACGGAGAACCCGAGTGCACACTTCATTTAAGCATGTAATCGAAATCTAAGTGTAACATATACAATGCCAAAAAATGCTTACCAAAATGAAAAATCTGGTAGTACATGTCTACATAGCAATGGGCAAAATACATAATTAAGCTGAGTCCTTGATGAGACAACAATGGCCTGTAAAAAAGTGCTAATTAGATGATTTAATATTAATAGAAATTTTTGGATTT
>CM002483.1:16860875-16912185 GCA_000325765.3 Leersia perrieri | reverse complement strand
CCCTCTTTCTTGGTCTCTCCGAGCCTCGACGCAATTTTTGGCGAGCTGTATGCGAACGAAAATATCTGCAATTAATCTGCTGACCGCTGGTGTGCGTGTGCCTACCTGTGGGCTGTAGCTGTTGAGCACTTGGACAGTTTGGGCTGCACGTAAGAAATTGGGCCTTCATGGGCTGCATGCAACCTGCTGGGTAGCTGAAGGTGGTGCACACATTTTTTTAGGGAGTGCACAAATGGTGGAGATTAGATGCTAATAACTAAAAACTAAATTTTTCCCTGGTGCCTGTGCACTCGGCAAGCTGAACATGGCGTCGCCCCTGCTAGCCACGTCGAGGCCACCAACGCCGACGGCGAAGTGAGTCGCGTGCCACGTCACCCTGGCCCCACCTGCCAACATGATGCTACTCTGTGGGCTCCCGGATGATTAAGTCTGTTAACCACCGTGCTTAATAGTACCAAATCCTTGGATCAGTAGTTTGGTACGCACGAACACAATAGTTGAGTACATCACCGGCACAAACTCGCAAGTCTCACGAATTATTACAGATAGGCCATAGAGGCTTAAGGGTCTTTAGAGCCACATGGCCTGGAGAATAACTAACATCAACACAAAGAACACAGCGGAAGACAACAAGGTGAGGCCAAGCCCACACGCAACGACTGCCAGAAACTTAGGCGTCGCCCTCTTCAACTCCATGGTCGTGGCAGTAGTCGTACGGATCGATATCACCATCATCTTCTGGTAATCATTTATGGAGCAAGGATGAGTACCAACCGTACTCAGCAAGTTACTACCATCACTAATGGTCATGATGCAAGGGATATCAAAGGAATGCTCTGGTATTTCAATTGCGCAAAATTTTACTCAAATATCTTGTTGCAAGACCAAACCTGTCTAGGTTATTTCAGATTTTTTTTTGAAGGTAAAGAGAGAATATATTAATGACTGAAAGCAGGGTTACATTCTTGATTTAGCAGTTCAGTGACTTCTGTAGGAGAACTTAACAACCATTCTCCACAGATTCCTGAACTGACTACTAATTTAGCTAACACATGAGCTACTTTATTCGATTCTCTCTTTATCTCGTGCACTTGCACCAGATGGAGGCACTCCATCAGATAATGTGCCTCCATGATCGATCCAAACCACGCCGATCTCAACGGAGTCTTCTCTACTAGATTAGCCACCACTTCTGAGTTGTCTGATTCAATGATCAACGGCATCTACACCCAATTCGCAGCCAGTTGGAGGCCTTCCACACATGCCATGGCCTCCGCATGCACTGCTGAACTACACCTGTGCAATCTCTTGCAGGCTGACAGTAGAACTAGGCCCCTGCAGTCCCTGATTATTATCCCAGCAGTTGCATCGCCTGTTCCCGGCATAAATGTTGCATCAGTATTGAGCTTGGCATAACCCTCCGGTGGAGATTGCCATCTTGACACAGAAGCTTCTTGTCGTTCATTGCTCACTGGCAGTATCCCCTCATACATCGTCTTTTTCCCTTTGGGATCATCAACGCTTTGCCGAGGTGACACAATACACTCCTCATAGTTGGCTAAAAAATTAACAGAATTGGCTATACCTTATGTCCCTGGACCGTGTATAATATCATTGCGAAGATGCCATGATCGCCATAGAAGATACAAGATGTGTGCTCGTGTTGTTTCATCAGCGGCATCCAACATGATCAATAGCCAATCCGGTCCAGTTCTAACAAAATGATCTTCATCTGGCAATTTCCAAATCTGCCGCAATCCATCCCTGAGAGCTTTTGGTTTTGTGCATTCTACCGTTGCATGAAAACCATCCTCTACCATTTGTGCACAGATCGGGCATGTGCCTGTTCATTCTATTTTCCTCCTTTTTATTCTCCCATGTCGGCAATCTATCATGCGCCAACTTCCATGCAAATATCTTCACTTTCGGCTGAACATTTGTATTCCACAAACATCTCCAGATCCTCCTTTCCCCATCCGCGGCTGAGCTAGAGGATGCTGAGATTATCTGCTTAAGATTCCATGCTAATCTATAAGCACTTTTGACAGTAAATATTCCTGTCCTCTCAGGTTGCCAAGCGCGATAGTCTTCAACGATTGCATTAGACAGGGACATCCTCAAAGTTTCGTTTGCGTCATCCTCTTTCATAACATGCCTAACGAGACTCTCATCCCATTCCTTTGTTTCCGGCTTCAGTAATTCACTGACATATATTAATCTGTTCCTGTTATTCTTCAATGGCACTACCGATCTATCACCCTTAGGAATCCACCGGTGTCGCCAAATTTTGATGTTCGTCCCGTCACCCACCCTCCATATGACACCTTCCTTCAACAATTGCAGACCATGCTCGATCGCCTTCCAAGAGGGTGATGATACTGAAGGAAAAGCAGTGTCCATTAGATTTCCATGGGGGAAATACTTGGCCTTTAAAATCCTAGCACAAAGACTATCTGGCATGGTGATTAATCTCCAAGCCTGCCGAGCCAAAAGTGCTTGGTTAAAACACTTCATATCACGAAAACCCATTCCTCCATATGTTTTTGGGCTGGTTAGTTTCTCCCAAGATATCCAGTGAACCTTCCTCTCACCTTTGTCATGTCCCCACCAAAAATTCCGGACTAGCCGTGAGTAATCTTCACAGAACTTATCGGACATCTTAAACACTCCCATTGTATATGTGGGCAAAGCTTGAGCTACGCTTTTAATTAAAACGTCCTTACCTCCTGCCGACATATATTTTTCATTCCAATTCGTCATCCTCTTCGATAATCTTGCCCCAATTGGTTGAAACTGCTCTTCTTTCATCCGTCCATCTGGGGTTGGCAAACCCAGATATTTCTCCTCAAAGGTCGCACTTTCAACCTGTAGAACGACCTTAATCTCATCCTGCAGTGCTACTGGGCAAAAATCACTAAATAACAAGGAGCACTTTGCCGGGTTGATTAATTACCCGGTGATGTTCTCATACAGACTCAAAGCAGCTTTAATACTCCTTGCCTGTTCCACATCCGCTCTGAAAAATAATAGACTATCATCAGCAAACAACAGGTGCAACACCCCCGGAGCCGACCTGCATATTTTCAGCGGTTCAATATGGCCATCCTCCTTCTGTTTATTCAGTATATGCGATAAACCATCCGCAATTAACAAGAATAAGTAAGGACTCAGCGGGTCCCCTTGTCTTAGCCCCCTTGTCGGTATAAACGGTTCTAACATGACCCCGTTGAACCGAACAGAATATCTTACCGATGTTACAAAGGCCATAATCCACTTTCGCCACTTTTCGCAGAAACCAATCTTCTCCATCACTCCATTAAGGAAATCCCAATCAATTCGGTCATAGGCCTTTGACATATCGAGTTTCAGGGCACAAAAATTCTGACTTTGTCGACTACATTTCTGTATCGAATGAAAACATTCAAAGGCAATGAGTGCGTTGTCCGTTATCATTCTCCCTGGTATAAACGCACTTTGATTTTCCGATACAATTTCATGTAGAAGTGGTCTCAATCTATTCACCAGGCACTTCGCTACCACCTTATACAACACGTTACAAAGACTTATGGGACGAAAGTCTTCCATCTCTTCAAGTAAACTCTTTCGGAATCATGACAATTACTGTATCATTCACTGCTTCTTGCATCCTCTCCCCGTCAAAAAAGTTCCTGACAGCCTTGGTTACCTCGGATTTCAGGACACCCCAATTCCTTTGAAAGAATCGGGCAGGGCAGCCATCAGGGCCTGGCGCCTTCAACGGGCCAATCTGAAACAAAGCATCACTAATTTCTTCATCAGTAAAATCCTATGTTAATCCCATGTTCATTTCGGTTGATACCTTATGCTGAAAAAGATCGATCAAATTCGCTGGATTTAGATTTGGGTCCTTTGTATAAAGGTGCTGGAAAAAAAAATCCCTGGCTATTCTCTCCATCTCAGCTACATCTGTAGTGAATCCACCTGCATTCTTTTTCAGTTTCTTCACCCGATTCTTTTTTGCTCGCCATGACACTTTCAGATGGAAATATCGCGTATTCCGGTCTCCATGCTGGAGCCACAAAACACGTGACCATTGCTTCCACCATATTTCTTCTCGATGCAACAGTTCCTCCAACTCCTTCTTGGTCTTACGGACCTCGTCGTCCGTATCCAACAAACCAGACTCTCTCAACTGTTGCAGTTTCCTCCTCAGTCCATCAATCTTCTTCTTGACATTACCAAATTTTGTTCTGCTCCATTCAGTGAGTTTCCTCATTGTTGTCTTCAGTTTGGTACTTACCTCCCCTAGACCATGAGCCACAACATTTACATTCCATGCTTCCTGCACTGCTTCTGACAAAGAAGGTTCCCTCTCCCATGCTTCCTCATAACAATTAATTCTCGTGTTTCTGTTACATAACTTCTCTTCTAGCTCAAGCAGTAGCGGAACATGATCCGAGCTAGGCGTGGTTAGATGAGTCACCACTGCCTGGCTGAACCTTGCACCCCAAGCTGGACAGGAAACTACCCTATCCAGTCTAACCTTCACATTCCGGTCCTCTCCTTGGAGATTATCATATGTCCATGGCACACCACGAAACCCTAAATCATGGAGATCACAATCTGATAGAGCTTGTCTGAAAGCACTCATCTGAATTTCCGGTCTCCTCCTATGCGACCTATGCTCCGACTGCCACATAGCCTCATTAAAGTCACCAATCATCATCCATGGTAAATTGACATTACCCTTAATCCTTTGCATAAGATCCCACATGAAATGGCGATCCTGAGTACGTGGTTCTCCATACACGAAGGTTCCTCTCCAGGGCAAACAATCAGGTTCTTCAATCACGACATCTATATGTCTCGTGTTGTAAGATTTCAGATTCACATTTATTCCTTCGTCCCAAAAGAGGGCTAACCCTCCTCGCTTTCCTACGCCATTAACAACAAAGCAACCACGTAGACCTAGTCTCCACTTCAAACTCATCACTGATCGCTGGTCCTGTCGTGTTTCAGACAAGAAAACGATTTTTGGGCGATGCGTCTGTACCAAACAGACGAGATCCTGAATTGTCCGGGGTTGTCCGAGCCCCCGGCAGTTCCAACTTAAAATCAACATTAGGCCCGGTGGTGCTCCTCGAAGGAGCCCACCGATTTTGCCAATTCATTTGTTGATTCATCCACCTTCTTCTGTCTTTTATTTTCCTGGGTCGCCATCGTATTTTTTGCTTTATCTGGACATTCCTGCTCCATGTCATTCTCCTCTCCCTGCTCTTGGCCATCAGACCCACCTTCAATCAGTATTATTTTCCTTGCAGCCATCCTCCTTTTTCCTGATGAAGTAGAGCTTTCTGGATTAGCATTAGATTTAGATGGACTAGAAGCAGTATCCATCAAGTCATCTTCATTGTCGACGTAGTCACCATTAACCCAAGATCTTCCACTCCGCCCACGACCAGAGCCACGTCCCCTTCCTCTTCCATGTCCACCACTCCCCATCCAAGATACCCCTCTCCTGAATTCCGGGGCAATCAAAGAGTCAGGATATTGGACTGCATCCGGTGAATGAACACCATCCCCATGCTCCTTGGTTATGTGTCCAACAATTCCACATACACCACAGAAAACCGGCATCTTCTCATACATCAACCGAAAATAAAGTTTCTTCTTGCTTAATGTAGTACTAACCACTCTAACCAGCGGTTTATGCACGTTCAACATCACCTTCACCCGAACACCATCACCACTTCCCTTGACAGAAGTTTCATCTAGCTGTACAATTGTTCCTGCCTTCCTAGCCAATTGCCTGGCTATATTCCCCGTTCTGATCTTCTCCTGCAGATCATGAACTTGAACCCATGCCGGGTACTCATCCAACTTGACAGATTCAATCGGCGACCATCCATCATACTGAGCTAGGATTACAGGGCAGCCCCGGAAAATCCATGGTCCTTCCCCCATCACCCTCTCCCAATCTGTTAAGCAGTTGAATTGCACCGAGAATAGGTTATGCTTTATAGTCGAAACTCAACCTCTTTCTCACAGTTCCATGCAGAGCGCATGTTACCATAAAAAGCTCCATGGCTAAACGTCTTCGCAGTATGAACCCTAGCCAAGGCAAGCCATCGGGCATCCGCTGCCAGCTTCTCCAGATCGCCCTCCAAGACGATATCTTCTTCCTCATCTTCACGTAAATCCAACCCCTTAGCATATCATCAATTCCCGCTACCTTCTCCCCTCCTGATTCTGCATCTTCCATCACCGGCTCTTTTGGGTGTTTCGACGTCGAACTCTCACTTATCATGGTTGCCAGTAATCAGAACTCACGATTCAATGTGTGATTTGTAGCCCCCGGCAGGAAAACACCCTCGGAATCCGATCCACACTCGAAGAAAATAGCGATCTGATTAGAACTCCCGCGCCGCCGCCGGGGAGGAGAGAAACCCTAACTTTTTAGGGCACGAGCCGTTTTTTTTAAAATACACTTTCAAGGATGTTTTCTATTTCCACCTTGGTTATTTCAGATTTTAGATCCATAATTATTTATCCAATGTGGTTCTGTCGACCACCCTCTCCTCCCAGAGGTGGCTACCCACATTGGTTATTTCAATCATCTTCTTTAAATAGCCTCTTCCCATTCCGTGGGAAGTTATTTAAAGAAGTCCAACACTTCCTTGATAGCCTCTTTCCCTCCCTAGGAAAGTTATCGAGAAAGGCCCACCCACCAATGTCGTTTTAACGTCAAGTTTGCTAGCCAGGAGGGTCACACGTCCCGGTGCTCATTATCTACGAGCACAGCTATTCAAATAGTTTGGTTTGACTCACACTGCAGTGGATGTACGTTTTCCCCGTGCTCCGTGGTTTGCCCAACACATGAGCCTAGCTCCAACACATGGAACTTACCACAGCATACCCGTTCAGTTTCCTCACGATGGCGACACCGCTCCATGAACTTTCTTCCTCATGCACTCTAACCGCCCTTTTCTAGCAGTGAGAGGAATTCTGGTGCTCCTGGTTGTTAAGCCTTGCTTGACCCTACCTTCACATCTCAAGTCATTTCTAAGCCATGGGCAACAACCCATGCCTACATTTCCTTTCAAGCCCATGGGCTACAACCCATGCTTGCATTCACCTCTAGATCAAGGGCTACAACCCATGATTGGCACTACCCCCATGATCGGCATCGCCGACGCTCGTCCACTTACTAGGTTACGTCTATACCCATTCGAGAAAACACACGGTCATACTGGGGTCGTTTCATGTTCCTCATGCCTGGCTCGTTCCTTAACTGGTCAAAGCGAGTCTAACACATATCCATCATCCATTCCACCCTGACTGTACAGCCGCCCCAACCTTAATATAAGTTGGATTAAGTGATTACCCTAACTCTAGGTTTTACTGGCCATGTGCATCTCACATGCCATCCATCCAACCATTTCACCCAAAAATGGTGGTCCATAGATGTGTATTCACTATTTGAGTCGGGGTAAATCTAATAGCGGCTAAGCAATATCATAATTGACAAGTGACTCATAGTTAAGGGTAAGCAACATGGAATAAGGTATTCAACATCACTAAAGGGCTTACAACAAGCAGGCATGATTCATATACAAATATAATCATAAGCATGAAATCATATTTGTAACGCAAAACATTTCATAATATAGGTTCAACATGCAATAAGGGGTTAGTGATGATAATAACTTGCCTTGCTCTAGGCTCACGGTCTCAAGGTCCTCGTATTGTTCCTCGACGTCCTCGGTATCTATTTACGATAACGACACTATTTGAATTCACTTGAATTAAAAAAATTCCAAATAACATACAAAAATACAGAAAAATATTATTTAGGGTGCCATTGGGTTTATTCTGATTTTAGATGAATTTTATTCTTGGTTTCGTTGCAATCGGATTAGCGGTTTAAAAGTTATACCCTTTTCTAAGCCTTATGTATTAATATTATTGTCGGTGATATGGATACAGGGGTATCCACAAGAGGCTAAACTTGATTCGACATCAGGAGGTCCGCGTCCGAGGGAGGAGTCGAGGCAGCCCGACGCTTTGCCCAAGCTCAGAGGCCAGACGATCGCGGCAGCCCGATCCACCTCGGGCCTATGCATGAGGATTACGGCCACTCGGACCCATGCGACGCGTCCCCGGAGGGGGCGGGCCCGGGGTTCGGCATGGCGGCCACACCCCTAAAGAAGGGGTTCGGACCACCCGAGGCCACGTGGCACACCCCTGGGGAGGGCGCGCCCGGGGCTTGCGGGGAGGCCACGAGGCCATTCCGAGGGGGATGGCCCGGAACACCACCTAGAAGCTAATCTCACCCTGTGGGAGGGTTCGGGTCACCCTGAACCCTCGGGGCAAACCCCGCACCCTACGCCCTTTACGTGGCGTCGCGACATGCGGAAGCAACATCCAACCACCGCATTCAATGTGATTAGAGGAGACTGACGCCTGCCCCCTGGCACTTACTGTAATGTGAGGCGTGGGTGATAGCCCTTCATCATTACCCCCTTTCTCTTGTTTCAAGAGAGAGAGGGAGGGGAAAAAGTCTTTCCTCGGTGGGAGTGCTCTGACAGCGCTGTCACCACGAGACATTTGCCTCTCCGCCCTATCCCCGTCGTATTTAATGCGGCAGACGACCGCGAGGGAGAGGGATCATGAGTGCCCGATCCTCTGCGTCACCCCTAGTCCAGCTGGTGGCCCGCTGACGAGTAGGCCCCACTTGGAGTAGGGAGGAGAACATGGCAGGACGCCTGATGCAACAAGGCCGCAACGGTCAATCAAGGTGGAAAGGGAGTTTTCCTGTACATAGCAGCAGGGTTGATAGTTTGCATGTTCACTGTGGTGTTCCCTTATACTATAAAAGGAGACCCAAGTCCATCTTAAAGAGGGTTGGTTGTTTCGTCTCTAGAGAGGCCTTAAGCCCCTCAAGGGAAAGACTCCATTTTGGTAGTTGGAAAAGGGATTGGTAGATGAGTTAGATACTTTGATAGTTAGGCAAAAGAATCACCACACCAAATACTTGTATTTAGTTTCCCTCCATCAAGAACAAGAACAAGAGTAGGGTATTATGCTCCCCAGCGGCCCGAACCTGTATAAAAAAACCACCTTCTCCTGTGTGCTGTTGACAGTCTTTCCATCCTCCCCATTTTCTTCTTCTCCTTACTTTAGGCCTCAGCCTGTACCCTGTGCCGAACCAAAAAAGGGTCCTCAGAATCCCCGCGTGTCAAGCACAAGCATCGACAATCATCAATTATTATTCCTAAATTAATGTTCACCTTTATAAGTTATCCCTAAAAATTATGAAAATGGAACTACTGGATAGATCTTGAATTTAGAAGAATTTAGGTTCAAGTTTCGTTAGATTTGGAGTTCAGATGACATAGTTATACTAAATCTAAGATTCAAATTCAAATTAATTCAAACTAAATGCGAAAGCTCACTATTCACCGTGGGCCGAAATCAACCGACGGTCAAATGGGCCGTGTCCGTCTGACATGTGGGTCCCACGTGGTTTAATTTATTTTCCTATTTATTTTATTAATCATTTCTCTTATTAGATTGACAGGTGGGGCCACGGTCCACTGGATCGGGTGCATGCGGGTGCGTCGCCCGGGCATGGGGCCCATCTGTCAGCCTAGGTTAACTCAAACCGGGCACTTAAACTAACCTAAAAACTCATTAACCGTTATTAATAATTAATTAGCGCTAACTACAAGTGATTATGTCCTAATACCGGCCATTACCGGATTCCGACAGGTGGGGCCCGCCTGTCGGCCTCACTGGCGATGGTGTGGTCGTTGGCCTCCCGTCGGCACGGACGTCAACGGCGATATGGCTCGCCGGCGACCACTCGGCGGCATGGCGGCATGCGGGAGGACCCCCAAGACCGTTCCCCGGCCTTGGCGCCCATCCCCGGTCGGTCATCGGCGGCGCACCGACGGCTCGACGGAGCGGCTCGCCGGCGGATCGACGGGGCGGCTCGCCGACGGCTCAGGTCCGAGGCCATTAGGGCGTTGGGGTTGGTTCCCGGCCTCGATTTCGAGTCCTAACCATTCCTAGGGGTCTTAGGAGGGTAATGCAGGGGCTCACTGGCGGCGAGATCGGCGAGCCATAAGCTCACCGGCAGCCCGACAGCGGCGATGAGGGAGAACGTGGCGAGGGCCCTAGGGGCGACTCTAGCTCAAATTGATCGGGGGAAAACTTAGAGGAGGGTTTGGGGTGCCTTCTCACCGGTGGTGACGACTCCACGGCGGCGCGGCTTGACGAGGTGGTTCGGCTCGGTGGTGCCCTCCAAATGTTCGACGAATTGCCCCACGGGTGTTCCCCCTTCGGCTCCTCGGCGGAATGTGGCTCTGGCTCCTCCCCTTCAGCCTCCTAGCTCCCGGTGAGGTCCCCAGGCACCTCACCGGAGCTACTCCTGGCTCCGGCGGCAGTGGCGAAGCCCGGTGCGACGGCGGCAGCGTCTTCCCGAGAAGATGAAGAATGGAAGAAAGAGTGAGAGAAATTGGAGAGGGGTGTTGTCGGCCCTCGGATTTTTAAATCCGATAAGCCTTTGTGTTTTTACTGTACCAATCCCTGGATCAGTAGTTGGTACTACACGAGGTACAAAAGTCGATGATAACAGGCAGCACATACACGTAAGTCTTACGAATTATTACAATAACGCCGATATGGTGATTTGTCTTAGAGCCACATGGCTCGAATTACCAACAGAAGCAGAATAGATAAGGCAGCGGACATAGCTAGCGTAAGCCCTAAACCACAAGCGACGACTGAATGATACTTATTAGGCATCACCCTCCTGATTTCCATCTTCGACGTAGTAGTCGTATGCATCTTCGCCACCAACATCTTCTGGGATTTATTAATAGAGCAAGGGTGAGTACAAATGTATTCCGCAAGTCATCACCAACAAACATACATAAGGATATTCAAAGGATAGGCGAGGCATAGCATTAGCTCAAATTATTACTCAAATAGGGTTTCAAAGCCTAAGACCTAGCTAGACTCATATCAAATTTTATTCTAAATTTTTATTATTCCAGTATGGCTCTGTCAACCATACCCTATCATCTGGGATAGGTTATCCATGCTGATTCATTCACATTCTCTCTGTCCTGATAGCCCCTTCCCCAAAATTATTGACCTAGCTTTTCTCTTTGCTCATTTGCACTTCTTGCCCCAAAATTATTGATCTGCTCTACCGTGAAATCCCCTCCGCTTCACACCCTGATAGCTCTCCTGTATTCTACCATCTGGTGCCACCAACATTCTGCTGCCCCGATAGCTGCCCTGGGCTTGTCACGATGTCGTCTTGACTTTCCATCCCTCCATGGTAACTTAGCATCCTTGCATTTCAATCATGTTTACATTTATTGCTTCAGCTGAAAACAAATGTCAATACGATACAACACTATCAGAGTATCAGTATACAATATAGTCGTGCAAAAAAAAATTGTATCCAGCACTTATTATGTGTTTTTCCTCTGAGAAGAAAAAAAATCTTTTGCTTAAGAGAAGCATTTTCAGTTAAAAGAACACAAAATAATAGTTTAGGGAAAAGGTCCAAATAATCACGTGAACATAATATCCGAATACATTTTCTTAGCTCAGTGGAACTAAAATATAATTGAATTTAAGAGTGTCTAACTTGATATTGCTCATAAGATGTTGTCAGTATAGATGTTGTCGGTGATTAGGATAAGGGGTACCCCTGTATAGTGGGAGAAAGCCACCTCAAACCCACGTGGTGCGCCCCAAAGGGGGTCAGGTCTGGGGTTGGGGTGTTGACTTTCTTCCTGATGGGGGATCGGGCTGCCCCGACCCCCTTCCCGTAATGCAGGGACGCACGGGGATTCCTATAGAGGGTTAAACTTGGTCCAACACCCAGACATTCACGCCCAAGGAATGAGTCGAGCTACGCGACCCCACCCACCGGGCGCGGCGCTATAGGAGTCGAGGTAGCCTGACACGCTGCCCAACATTTGGGGCAAGGCAATCGTGGTAGCCTAACCTCTCCCCTTGAGCCACCTGAAGCCACGTGGTATGTCCCTAAGGGGCTCGGGCCCGAGGCTTTACAGGGAGTCTACGCACCGCGGGAAGGGGTCGGGCCACCCCACCCCTTGCGGCGCGAGGGCGTGCATGCCGTGCGCCATGCATACAGTCGTAACGCATCCTCAATGGCCAACTACCGCATTAATTGTGATAAGAGGCTGCCTGGCGCGCCATGCGCTGCATTTAATGCTGCAGGCATGCGCGGCAAGCCATCATGCTTCTTACAAAAAACCGGGAATGCAACAGTGACCGGTCAATGATCGTGCGGTGACAGCGCTATCACCGCCTACGGCGACCAGTATGGCTTGTCACCGGCCAATCACTGTCGCGTAATACTGCCTGCGACTCACATGAGAGGCAATGGAAGCTCCCTTTTGTCCACCGGGTCCAGAGGTTCACTCTCTACCCTCATCGCCAGGTAGGGTCCGTGTGACGCTGGAAATCATGATGCCTCAACATTGTCGTGTCTACCCATGGACTACCGGATACAAGCAGGATTCGGTGCTCTACCAATGCCACGTAGGGGGACACAGTGACAAGACAAGGCACCAAGCGCTGCCCCCATGAAAAATGTGCCCATCTACCTCACAAGTTTTAGTCTAGGCCATTGTGGTCACCCCTCAGAGTATAAAAGAAGGTCCAGGCCAACAGTTCCAGGAGGAGGTGAACAGTTCTAATAAAAACAGGAGGCATCCAAGCCAACAGATCCCACCAGCTAGAGCTTATGAGGTTAGCACCTATATCTAGCCAGAGCCTCCGCTCTGCTTGTAACTTGACTCTCATAGTCCACCGACACAGGAGTATGGTGTTACGCTTCTCCACAGCCCGAACTTGTATACTCGCTTGTGTCTTCCGTCTCTCCCCGAGGGACCCGAGCCCCTCCTCTTTTTCCTCACACGGGTTTTTGGGTCCTAGCCCGCACCCTTAGGCCGAATAAAAAAAGAGGGTCCCACGGTCCCCCGCTCGAGGAGTTCACACTCTACCAAATGCAAACTGCAAAGAATGTGCCGAGGGAGAGGGTCAGATAGCTTTTATACCAAACCTTGAATTCTTCATGTGTGTTCTCATCGGCTTGACTCCCCAGGATCCAGGCGTGTTTTGATCTTCCTGTTCTCTTTGGTGTCAAGCGAGTCCGATCGTGGACGCCGTGGAGCGTAGGGCGGAGGTGCTCATTGAGACAGCACCTGCCGTGAGGATGAACGGCTTCGGCCCGGTGGATCGATGAATCCTGGGGAGTCAAGTCGGCATAGACGGAAAGCAAGCGAGCGGCTGCAGATGGGAGCAGGCCGCGGGGTGAAGCGGGGGATATTGCGTGATTTTAGAAAGAAACAGGGAGGAGTTGCATGATCTTAGTTGGACGTTGGATGGAGTCACTAGGAAGGTCTGACGCGCCGCGTGGGATAGCAGGATGAATCACTCTGTATTTGGGTATTGAATCGGTCGATCTAACGGTTAGAATTCAGCGTATGTGCCAAAGTTGCTCTATTATAATATAATATAGATGTTAAGATTTTTGGCAATAAACTAAAGAAGCCATTCAAGACGGCAGAGGGGATCGTTTGCCCACGCTACACCACACACGGCCGCCGTGTCTCCCTCTCCGTCAGTGGTCGAAGCAGTGACCCGACGGCGCATCCAGGCATTCAACCAGGAGCAGCAATTTGAATCCAACTCCAGGAAACCTACCGCGACCGATTTGCATAATAAACTACACAAGACAGCTAAATCCATATGCACGGATCGCACGAGAAACATCGATGGAGCAAGCAAGGAGAGAATGCAGAGAAACTAGATGAAACCCCGCGCGTTACAGCAGGACATCATTTTACAATTTAACGGTAATTAACTTTGTAATATATCTATTTGCGATAAAATATGTTAGAAATTACTATAATTAAATATGAAACAACCTGATTGCTCACATGCCAGAGCAACCGGCAGTATATTAGTATCCCTATGTGTTTTTTTTATTTGATGTAGTTCAAAACTAAACTAATTGGCGCCCTATATGAGGTAATATTATTTATCAGTTTATAGGAAGGGCAGTACGCAAGTATAAAATGTTAAATTTTACTTCACTCGTAAAAATAAATTCTACCTCGCGGAAGAACAAAACAGAGCCATGCTGGTTTATGAATCTTGCCTCGGAGAGTCGGAGGCCACGATTATTAACTAAATAATTCTCAAAATAACTGTCACTGGTTCCTAATCACAACTGTATACGGAATTAGATAAGGAACCAAATATCTGAACCTTGATGATAAAAATTTTGCACTACATGCTGATGCTTACCCGATAAAAAATTAAGGGTCTCTGTGTAACATTTCTAGTAATAGCTTTGCAATAGATTTGAGTAATAGGATCCTTTTCTCCGCACAAAGAAAACCAAAACATAGATAAGAAAACAATGTGTGGACACACAGACATATACATCTAGCATGGCCGTAGGAGGATAGGAGTACATACCACATGGCTGACACAATAAAGGAGTTGCACAGCAAGATCGAGAAGGAAAAGGAACGACATTAACCGACATTAGCCTCACCTTTTGATCGCCTGACGTTTACGGCAATCGTATACTCGTGTTCGTCGGCATCGCTGTGACGGTTGACCTGTAGGTCAAATATCCTGCCATGAGCGCATGTGTTTAATCCATGACGGGATGATTCCATTTCTGATCAAGCAGCTCCGCATAAAGCGATCAGTCTTGAATACAGGGAATCAAAATTTCTTACCTAGCACAGTGAATGGTTTATTATAGATCATAGAAGATATTAGAAAACAAACCAGAAGAGGAAGAGGAGAGGAATATGATATCATGATACCGAACAGGCTCTAGATCGATAACATTCAATCATCGGTTACAGATTGCTTGCACTTCCATCGTTTAATTAGTCATCCTTTAATCGGCAGTAACTACAGATGGACGCTTGCAGCTTGCGACGTTGCTGCAGCGGAGGCCACACCCGTGCGCACGGGGAGCGCAACGCCCTTTTTTTTTCGCCACCTGATTCAGCAACTGCATGGACGGAGGCGAGATTCCGTAAATCCAGACCTTTGAAAGCTCATCCAAAGGCTGAAAATAAAAGTGACGACGTGGCTTCATGAGAGGACAGGAAAATGACATTAATTGCAATAAGTGGTGATCAGCTATATAGTTATATAGGATATCACTCCAGCCACGACAAACATTGCAGCATTCTCAAGTCAACAGGGTCAAACGGCATGCCTGAGGCACTTTGATTCACAACATAATGCAAGTACGTCAGTGCTCAGTTACACAACTTTTGCTTCGGAAACCTCAGCATGCACTATAAATTTTTCTGCGAAAAAGTACGGTACAGGATTCCAAACTGGAAGTAAAATAGTGTTAGCACTTAATTAGCAGCTTGGCATGGCAGAAATTATCCGTGCTACCAACATCGTTGCCAGGTGCGGGCTTCCTCAAAGAGAAACAACAAGCTAAACAATGAGTTGCCCAGCAATTCCAACACGGGATGAATATTCGGCTTCTCGTCGTCATCGGTTGGATATCATTCGTTCAGGTCCTTGCTGGCAGTTGCTCAAGACAAGGAATACGTTAATAAGAAGACTTGCAGTCTTGCAGCATGTCAGGGTAGGCATGGGCCGGAGTAAAACAGGCAGCCAGTTAACTTCTACTACTCCGTTTCTTATGCTGCGTGTTACTGAATTGCAGCTTGCAATAAATTAACATCCTGAAAAGGAGAAAAATATAACATCTCAGCTAAACGCCAAAAATTCCATTAGTTGCTTGGAGCTTACACTATGTAAACATGGGATGGAAGGGAACAGCTGGTAACCTGCTTTTCATATATGCAAACATAATATCTATCCCCTGCTTTTCATATATCTCTGTTATGGTGTCAAGTATCCAAGTGCTCATGCACAAGTTAACAAAGCAGTGGACATTTTATCATGTAAAATTGCTGCTTTTCTGTGCAAAATTGCAAAAAGAAAGGGGAATAATTTAGAGAGTTTCAAATTGATCTATAACCTTCAAAAAATCAGGTGAATCTAACTTCCAGGTGAGTGAGCATCTTCCTCCCTCCCCTTTCTATTCCCCTATGCAGCAGATCTCTGACTAAAACGAATCTCAAGAGTTTAGGAAGTGGCATGTGATTCAGCCCCCAATAATACAAGGCCGTGCAGAAGATTCCACTCAAGTCATTAAGTAATTAATTACTGATCATTTCATGTGCTCTGGTTAAGTAATTAATTGTTAGAAGTAAAGTATGTGGTGTGTGGGGCCATACTGGGTGAACCATGATTTCGTGATGTTATTCTATGCAACCAAATGATCAGTATATCGATCATAAATCTTGGAGTGCCATTCTCACCATAAGAACCAGACATATCTACTAGCCTAGCCTCAAGTCTCTTTGGTACTATTCTATTCCTTAATTGCATAACTTCAAAGTAGTAACAGAACTGGTGGTCCTTGATGGATCGCATACTACAATTCTTGCAAGAATGAAGAGCAAAACAGGCACATATTGGCATGTGTACCCCTGCAACAGGAGATTAAGGAGAGTAAAAGGGGTTGGTTATCTAGGTTGTTTTGCTTCTAGTTGCAATGAAAGACAATAGCTCATGCACCACCACTTTGTTTGTGATCTAAACTTGGTTGGATTACCACTCTAAGAATTTACAGGAACAATTGGCTTCCCATATAGCAATGGGAAACCAATTAAAACTTAATACGAGTATGTTTTATGCAATCACTGATGAGTGACTTTCTTTGCTTCAGTGCAGTGTCTATCGCAGAAAAGAACGGTTTCAGTTCGTATTCAAGAAAATGAATGATGCTTTGATCACTTGTTACTGCAAGTAAAGAAAATCCAATAGTTTGTCCAAATTCTGTCAGGATGAGATGTCAAGTGGGAAAATATATATTTTCAAACTACATAATGTTCATGAAAGATATGTGTAAATCAAGTTTCATTCATTTGTGAGTCAAGAAGTGTATTCCATATCATGTAATCTTAATCTGATACACAGCTAGGAATAACTGCAAGAGCAAAAACAACAAATCCTTACAACCTCGCATTCAATTCAACAAAAAGGTTGTGATATTTGTTTGATTATGACAGCATAACCGAAGCCATGTCAACTTGTCAAGCCTCATTAAAGCAAATTTCAGATGTTTGAAGAACCATACTGTTTACGAGAAGTATGCATGTTCATATAGTGGTGAGCCAGTGATAATTGTGCCACGGATAAGCAACAATTTGTTGGAGCAAATGCTACAATGGGGAAGGCCAAAGCAAGGCATGGAGAACAGCTATTGCATGGAATAATTAGACAAACATTGGATTGAATGCAACGCAAAATTTACCTCACCGATCGAACTTCCAAATTGCCATCAGCTTAGAATGAGTTCATCTCAAGGCTATATGTCCTCCGCTTCAGGAGCATCCTCACTGCTGTCCGATACGGCTCCTCGAAAGCATCTGAAACCCAGCACCCACCTGCAGACCCAGCAATCCCACTACCAACATCGTCCCTTGTTGCCTCCTCACTTGGCTTAATGGCTACCAATGTTGCTCCATTCAGCACCAACCCACCGGGCAGCTCAATGTGAGGCGCGTACCACAGCCGCATGCTCAGCGCCGGCATCAGCGTCCTGTGTGAGCCCCCAGATGCCGATACCGGCTTCACCCGCAGCTCTTGCAATTGCCACCTGTCCATGGTGAGCACTCCCTGCCCATCAGCATCTGTCAGGTCCAAGCTCTCCAGCATTGCGTGGTCGGCGATAATCGGCTGCAGCAAGTAATGCCGCGCTGACGCCGCAATCAGCGAGCTAATTGTCCACACCACACGCAGCTTCAGCCCCCCGTTCGTGTAGAACGATTCCGGAATGCTCCCTGTTTCGTCGGACTCGCCGCAATCAACAGGCACTGGAGCTGCCCCATCGCCGTCCTTGCCGGCGGAAGACGCGCCGAGGATGACGCAGCTGCCGAGCGTGGACCCGAAGTCGGCCTTCCACTTGAGCAGCACGCCTTCGTCCATGCTGAGCTCGCCGGCGGGGAGCTCGATCCGCAGGCGCCGTAGCTCCTTGAACGAGCGGAGCACCTCCGACGGCGAGTGGTGCGACACGTCACCGGCAAGCGGCAGCGACGAGGCGGTGGACGAGGAGGGGGAAGAGGGGCAGCCGGCGGCGGCGGGTACGGATGCGGTGAAGGCGGAGGCGGAGTTGGCGGCGGCGGAGGCGGAGGGGGAGAGTATCTGGCCGAGCGCCTGGATGGGCTTGACGATGCCGCCGAGGACGATGCGGGCGATCTGCGAGAACACGGTGCGCGCGCGCGCGGACGCCGTGGGGGAGGACGGCGGCGAGGACGACGACGACGCCGACGCCGACGAGGAGGAGGACGCGGGGTCGTCGGGGATGACGCAGTCGACGCGGACGAGGACGGAGTCGACGAGGGGGACGAGGTCGTGGAAGCGGCGGGACACGAGGGAGCAGCGGCCGAGCGCCTTCACGTCGCCGATGCGGTTGAAGATGACGAGCAGCAGCGGGTCGGGGAGGCGGTCGAAGTGGTCGTCCCCGTCGCCGCCGCCGGCGTCGCACCTCCAGCGCCGCGACCCGGCCGCCGGATCGTCCCCCATCGCCGGCGGCGAGGGCGACCGGATCTGGAAATCGGAGGAGGAGGAGAAATCGTTGGCGTGGCGTGCGTGGGAGACGACGAGGAGATGAGAGAGAGAGAGAGAGAGGTGGACGGTTGGCACTCTCCTGCAGACTCGGCTTTTATTCGGCAAGATGCAGAATGGCCCTTCGATGTATTCTAAATTGAAAATTGAAAATGGATAAATGAGTCAGTTTAAAATTTAGCTTTGTCAGTTCTGATAAGAATTATCTATGCCATGTCGGTGCGAACAGTGGAGCGTTTACCCACACAAATAGATGCCAATCATACTCAATGAAATATCGAATTCTACACTTCTACTAATAGTAAATTAGACAGAGATCAAAGGTAATAATTTGGTAGTTTAAACTTTAAAACCAGCTTACAAACAAATACTAGGAGTTTTCTGTAAAAAAAATAATACTAGTAGTAGGAGTTTTGGTTCAAGTTCATCAATCGAAGAACAGTCCTCTTAACCATACAAATATCTGTCACAAATTTGTTAATATACGAGAGATTTCTCTGTTAATGAAGACAAAAAGGGCACCAAAAAAGCCATCGGTTTTGTTTAATACAAGACCATTTGTAAATTGGATAAAGCGAAGGGACGCGAACGCTAGTTGGTTGAGCTGTGCTGTGCCTGCCTGCACTACGATGCACGGCTTTTTCCTCCGTCCCCGTCTTTCTTTTCTCCTCTCCTTTGGGAGAAGAGAAGCCGAGCCGTGGTGTGGTGGTGGCGAGGCGGCCGGCTTTTGGGCTTAGATGCTGATTATTGCTGAGATGAGATGCGCTTGGGTTTGGCATCTCGAGGTCGAGGGCGTTGTTGCCTGCAGCTTCGCAGGTGGAGGTGCAGGTGCGGGGTGCGGGTAAAACGACCGGTTTCACGGTATTTTCGGGTGGGATTCCCTGGAAAATGGTGGTGGATGTGGGCGTGTGGACCGTGTGGTGGGGTTGCGGCTGTTGCGGCTGCAGCAAAACCTGCAGTGCAGTGGCTGCGGGATGGGATGGGATGGGATGGGATGGGATGGGATGGTAACGGCGCCGTAGGCCGTTGCTACCCCCGATTGGTTAAAGAGAAGGATGCTTCCGCTAGGAATATCTATGAGAAATTTACTCCTTTTCACAGCTTGTGAAAATAGGGAAATGCCTGCTTGTTGCTCTTTAAAATTGCATTGATCTTGTTGATAACGTTGTGTTGTTTCATTCTGTACCCCTTGTAAACATAAAAGTTTCTTACTCTCCAAGTCCAAATATATAGGGTGTATTTTAATTTGTTTAGATAGCTTTTACCGTAGAGTAAATTTCACTTGGGTCATATATATTTAGCAGAGTTGCACATGGGACCAGGGATTAGTCCACCTTTTCACTTATCACCACCTATCTTTACTCTCCCTCCTTTGCAAGTTGGACCGGGTTTACAATTTGAGCCATCAGCCAACCAGGCTCAACCAAGTCCACATGAGCACATGGCGTTCGTTCGTCCCGATGGCATAGTACGCTCATGTGGACTTGATCGGAGCTTGCTAGCTGATGGCCCAGATCGGAAACCCGGTCCAACCTGTAAAGGACGGTAAAGATAGGTCGTGATAAATGAAAAGATAGACTAACCCTAGTACAATGTGTAACTATGGAAAATATATATGGTCTAAAGTGAAATTTACTGTTTACCATAATTTCTCCATTATAATATTATTTGTATGAGATCAATTTTTTGTCAAGAAGAATAATTCCATTATATACTAATTGTTAATCAAATTCTTGATTTAACAAGCTCAAATTCTTTCATGAGACGGGAACAAGACCGAGCTCGTGTTCAGTTTTCTCATTGTATCGCTTAATTGTCCACTACTGACGAACAATCCTATCTGCAATCTTTGTTTAATCGGTGAGCGTGTAAAGAAGCCGTGAGCTCGTGAGAGCATCAAAACACACGGGTAGTACGGCCATATCACACAGCTCACCGGCGGTGGCGTGAAAGGTGAAACCGAGCAGAAATGCGGCTGGGCGTTGGTTCGGTAGGATGCTGCACGCTGGCGATGTTGCATGTACAGCACAGGTTGCTGCTGCTTCGTCTCAGCTCGAGACTGACAGCTCACGTCTACCGCGGTAGTTGGCCGGGTTGATCTGAACCGTCGGTGCTCGAGATCGAGCGGCTCGCCGTTACGCTCCTGGCTTGGTTGCTCCGGTTAGGAAGCTGCCCAGCCAACTCCCAACAATACACAGCAAGTTGATGAAATAATTCGATGAGCTTGTAACATCGTTTCGATTTTGGAATGTTAAATAGGAGTAGCACTTCACATCAAACAGGTTTTCATGGGTTTGGTTTGAACATTTATTTTCCTTTTGAACCAGGCAAGGCGCAATTTATGTAGTAGATGATGGGCGATGGCACACAATGGTCAATTGGTAGTAGTACAATGCTTGCAAGCGTTTGTTTTTGTGATTCAGTGGATGACGCGGACGGATATCCTATTTTAAAGGTTTACAGGCGCCGGTTCGAAAATGATGCAGCGACGAAGAATAATTCGGAAGCAAGCGACAAGCTAACATGAACCACCCCTTTTTACATTTTTGCTCTGTTCTTGTTCTACTTTCCTTTTCATTTTCGATGCTATCTTATCCTCAGCACGCATCGACCAACACAAATATTCAAATGTTCTAACGGAGTAGAATCAAAGCAATGGTATGGGATGGTGTTGTGATGTCATGTAACAAATTTCAAAACTGAACGAGCACAAAAAAATATACTATATATTAGGCCTGTTTCTGTTTGGATGGCATGCTATGTTACACTTGTCCTAGCTCAATGGCACGAAACTTTTAGTCTAATTGTCCAGATGACAGGTTACTTTTGGATAATTTAAATTCAGAACTTACCTGCAGTTCTGTATAATGCACCCTAATTTTGGAACGGGTTTTTCTTCAGTAAAAGCTCAAAACCCCATACAGTCATGCACTAATCTATGAACTATTATTGTACAGAAGGGGAAAATAATCTTCTACAGTACATTCTGGAAAGAAAGAAAGAAAGGAATGGGGGTTGTTGGTGTTGTTTAAACCTATAAAACCAGGAGCAACAGCAAAAAGAAGATAAATACTTTACATATAATTTGGCCACTCTACGTCTCAACCTCATCTTGATTAACAAAAATGCCTCAAAAATTAAGCCGCACAAGGAACTGGTAGTTGACCAACAAGATTCCATTGAACCTGAACCGCCAAGCACAAGATAAGTTAGCAACGGGGAGCAGCATGGTAAATAAATAAAGAAGGCAAACAGGGTTATTACCGGAGCAGACATAACCACATGAAACATACATCCACCATAAGATTATCTTTCTACAAAATGGCAAATACAGATACATTTTCTCTGTCTTTGATGAACTTCTGCACAAAATTTATGCTCCCAATCAAAAATTGTCCACAAAGTACGACCGCAGGTCTTGAATCAGATGTTCCCTCAGCGGCTCTGGAATTTTTGCCCTAAATATTTTTCCAGCTTCACTTACTAGCTCCTTTCTGCATTGCCAAAAAAAGATAGATATACAGTATTAGAACCATTGAATGATGAAAATAAGCCATCCAGATGTGTAATCAGCATAAGCAATCATGTTAAGAGTATATATGGTAGTTAGGGGTGTATTAGGATAGGATTGATTTGTATGAGCTTCTTTCTTATCTGTAATCATTCCTTATCTATATCCCTCATGTATCTCCTAAATATACCGGCCCTCAAGGCTCAATACAAGTGTCCAATAATATATTTCCCCCTATTATTCTACAAATCACACACAAGGAAAATGTACATGTGGACATGTATGAGGCTTGTGAATACAAACTTTGCAGGTCAAAAAATATTATGCAGCAGTGCTGACAACCTTATCTCACTAGCAAAGGTGATTGAGAATATGAATAGTATAGAAATAATCTAAAACCATCTATAGTTATTAATAATTTGAATGCAATAAAATAATAAAGGAGCTAAATGCAGTTAATAGAACCTTAAGAAGAAAATATTATGTGACCAAGTCATATATGTTAACCTAAAGAATACTTGTATAACTAAAATTGATAATACTGATGATGCAGCCATGAAATGCCGAAATCCTAACAAGGCAATAGTTGTAGATCAAGGTTGAATTAGGCGATCCAGAATATGGAGGAAATATTTCCAGTCAATAAAGATATAACTAGAAAAATCACCAAAGAATCTGCACAAGAGCTTATAGCAATATAAAGCTAAACCTGCACAAAAACATCAGATCAAAATATACCGCACCTCATTGTGTCACTATCTTGAGGCATGCCCATAGTTTGCACACGCTGTCTCTTTGTAGTGCGCATGAAATTGTAGACGTCATCCACCCAACCAGACAAGCGAAGCTCTGAAGATGCTGATTTACCAAGCCTGTTTTAAATTAAATAATGTAACACACAGTAAGTTCAACAAAAAATGTTTAAAATTCAAAAACAAAATTGCCAACCATGCGAGGGTGTGATCGTTTTGCTGATTCAAATAATCCGTAGCCAAGTAAACAAAGCAACGAAGAATAATTTATTGGTAAAACTTTTACATCCGTATTATTCGTGATTTAAAATCCAAGGCTGAAAAAAAGACCACGATGAAAAGAAACTCAAAATCAACTTGAAAATTCTGATTTTGGCTGCGGCTTATAAGCCAACAGCGGGACGATGGGGCCTAAAGCCACCCCTTTTTTCTCCCAAACCACCACCAAAAAAAAAACTGTTTTGTGGGACGGGTTCCACATTTCCACCTAGTAGATGGTTTCCACTACATATTCTCCCAATGAACGACGATACATTATGGCTAGTTTTGAACATTTGACAATTATCAATTTCAAAAGCAACCAAACAGATTTTACAACATATATTATAAACTGCAGTGAAAATATTTAAATATGTGCAAATCATGGTAGCTGAGCACAAAAATTGCTTATATAACTTCATAATGTGGTGGTCTGGTTAAAAGGAACTAATCAAAATCAGTAAGTGTTTGAATATGGAAGTCTATATGTCTAGAACTGCTACCTAGTCAAAATATAAAAATATATATATTCTGAAACTACTAAAGGAAAAAAAAAACTGAATGTACAATTAATTGGTGCTTCAAGGAAATAGCTACAAATAACAAATGCTAAGTAGTTACTATCCATTAGAGACTTACATTTCCTTAAACTCCCCTTCTTCACGACGATGCTTGAACGAAGCACTGTCCTTACCTGAAGAAACCACATCCTTTACTATGTCTACAGAGACTTCATGGTGTGAAACAGTACTTTTAGAATTCTCCAAACTGGCAATCGATGACTTCTCAGAATACTGCTCAGCATATGTAGACTTAGCATCAGTGGTCTCTTGAAGATCGGTGAAGTGAATTGAATTTCCATTTCCATTCACACTGTGTAACATACTCTTTGAATTGGCATCCATCTTATTGCATGAAATACTACCGTTAGCATTAATTTTACTGGGTTCTGCAGATTTTCCAGACTCATGTCCATCAATTGATGGCAGTGTTAAACCCTCATTAACTTCTAGCTTATTTCCCAGAACGTTGTTTGCCTTGCCATTTGATGTAACTTTCTCTGTTCCATTATTCTTTAAGTGGATTGGTTTGATATGCAGACCTGGTGCAATCTTGCCATTCTTCACAGATGGCGGTGCAATACCTTTAGTAGAACATAATCCATTCTGTTTTACTAGTGGTGTTTTCAGGGGATCATTAGACGTAGCATTTGATATGCCATTTCCATTGCTGTTGGAAGATTTAGCTGCACTAGAAGAGTAACCATTTGTACCAGGCTTTTGAGTTTTGGTACTCAGAATATAGAATAGGATATAGACCTTCTCAGATAGAACATCCTGAGAGCTTGAGGGGGATATATGGGAATCATTACAACAATACCAGCGACCAACCGCATCCTGAGCACAGTCAGCAATCATTTAGCTTGATGTCAAAGCAAAAGAATTGAAGAAATTTAGTACTGGGGGAAATTCTATTACCTTAACATATGCATAGTAGTGACCAGAATCTGGAGAGAACCCTGAGTGAACAATACTGCCAAAAAGATTATATACTGGCAGTGAATCCTGCATATCCATACAAAGTGATGCAATTAAAGCAAACTGATCAGGTTCTTGGTATGATATAGAAGCAAAACAAACAATGAAAATAGCAGATGAAAGTGAGTTCCAAGTGAAGAAAAATCCTGAAATGCTGTGTCACAGTCCAGATACCTCTGACCCTACGGCCTTCTGTTTGGAACTCTATGAAGCTTTTGTAAGGTCAGCCCAAACAATGCCACAAAAGGTAAAACTACAAGGTCCACATGATCCAGAATTTCTGATCCTAAACAACATTATTGGAGTTCACCAAACAATAATTGCAAAAATATGTTCCTTAAACTAAAGATTTATGACTTTTAATACAGAAAAACTAAATCCTATCAAACAGCCAACATGTGGTCACCACCTGGTGAACAACCTACTACAATTGGCGTAAATTGTTTCCATGACTAATTTGACAGTTACTATGTGTAGAACAAGTAACAAATACTAATTTTATGTTATACCTGGTTTTTATTATACATGTAGTCAGAAAGAAAGAGAGCCTCCTTAAATTCAATGCTCCTGTTGATCTTTCCACCATTTATTCCCTCAAACCTCTAGTTGCAGCAAAACAGAATGGAATAAATAGAGGGTCATCAGCAACACCTCTTAAGCAATAATAAATAGTTTATAGAAAAAGGAATATCAGGAATGAAGATAAATAACCTTGAGTTGTATGACAAGCACCTTAGGTGCTTTGAGTATAAACATTTGCTTTCGTGCAGAAGTAAGCTTCTTGCACCTGCAATACAAAAAATTGCCTTAACACAATTTAGGGCGAGCTCAGAACACATATAAAATACAGAACCACAAGTTCAAAACTATGATTGGGTAAGCAATTGCAGTTGCTTCACAAATAGCATATAAATGCAAGCTGATACTACAGTTAATGTTCATTGGTTCATGTATCGATGCAAGTATGTAACACGTACCTTCTTTCCGGTAAATAAAAATTGAGATCACTTTCATTCCGTATGGTCCTACACTAGTGTCGCCGGCGTTGCACTCCTACATAAGCATAAACTGGCCCATCTGGGAAATGCTCAAATGGGCAAGCTTAAAGAGGTATCTATTACTTACTTTTCCCTTTGTGAAAAGTCAGTGTACCACTGTGACGAATGCATATGGTTGCTAAATATTTTCATAATATATTGATATTTAATTATTTATTATAAATTATTGGATGAACCACTACCCATATAGGGAAGCCGATTGGGTCTCCAGATTGAGCAAGGTCTTCCAGTTTCCTTGGGAACAAAAGGCTTTTGTAAATCTACCAAATGATAAAAGTCTTTTACAACAAGAATCCAGGATTGTGCAGGTCCCTGATAATAATTCTTAGCTGGCTACCAAACAAGTGGATAGCAAAAAGATTCCTAGTAGATTTTGAACCATGCACATTTCATTTAAAAACCTAGGCATTCAACCCTACATTTTTTTTAAAAAAAAAAGGTACCGATAATACAGTGAGTTATTTTTTCACAAAACATCATTGTGTTTTTTTAAGCAACTAAATAACAAATATTGGTACCAGAGTCATTTTCCGTAGATCCTTAATCACAAATAAACCCTAATTAAGCTATAAATGCTCCACGATAAAATTAAAAAAAGGTAACGGCATAGCCTGCCTTGACACTACGTGTCACTCTCTGGGTTCCAAGTAATAGTAGGCGGCTTCTTAGTCTGATTAGGAGCTAGGTGTCATGCTGGCAGCATGCTACAAGCTACATAGTGTGACACGGTGACTAAGAGCTAGACGACACGCCCACCTCCCTACTGCCTAAGCACCTAGAGCCTTTTAGAAGGCCATTAAACAATTTATGAACTGAATTCTACTAACTAGCGGATAAAGCATACCTTTCGCAGCTATACTTGTTCGCACCCTCCAATATCTCAGGCTGAAAATAACGGGCAAGCGCATCAGCAACGGAATTGCTTCCGGGCAGATCAAGGCTGATATCCATTATTTCGTCGGTCTTGTTTGACTCTCCCTTGCAGCTGATGCACTTCACTTGGCTTAGCAGCGCGCCACCAAACGTCTCCTTCATCACCATACATGGCCGGCCCTCCTCCTCGCCAACATCTCCATTGGCGTTTGCCGCATGGAGCCGCTTGCGCATGCGGAGACCAGCCGTGTGGCAAGCGTCTATAACATAGCGGAGGAACTCGTGCGCGTCCTCCTGGCGCCCCCACCGGAAGTTCTCGGCAAAGAGCGGCAGGCAGCGTATGATCTTCCCCGGCGAGTCTAGCGCCCCTGCTTCTGTCCGAAGCAGACGCCAGATCTGCCGTTCGAACACACAGAACGCACACTCCTTCTCCTTGTTCGGCAACACCCTCTTGCCTGCATGCCAACAAGCGAACAAATCATCTTCCTACCGAATTGCCCAAACAAAATTACAACAGGAGCAAGTAAAATAGCTAGGGTTTTATACACAGATTGGAGTGCCGGAGCGAGAGGCAGAAGGTAGCGAGGGGAGGGGTCGACGCGAGGCACTGCAGCACGCTGTTGAGGTAGCAGGTATTGCCTAGATTCTTCAGCCCGGGTGGAGGCCCCGAGCGGGGCCGCCGCGGCGGTGGGGGCGGGGACGACGGCGGCGGCTGCACGGCGGGCGACATCACCGGCTCCTCCTGCTAGGCGCGGGGGCGCCGCCTCGGGGTAGCTCCTCCTCCTCCTCTCCACGTTGCGCCGCCGCCGTCGCCAACACCTCATCCGATCGCATCGCCCACCAGCGCGCGCCGCGGAGGATTGGCCACCGTGTGTGTGTGGAGGAATTGGCGATCCCCACGGGGCCTTCTGCGCACGGCGCGCGGATGCCGGAGCTGCGGCGACGGCGGCACTGCACCTCGAATCGAGGAGGACGGCGGCGGCGGCGGTGGCGGCGGGGAGCGCGGCGAGGGGGGCCGAGAGAGATGGAATTGGGTTTGATATCGAGGTGGATTTTTATTTTTTCTTTTGGGAGTGGAAGCTCGAGAGCCAGACGGCTAGCTAGTAGCGTGCCCTGTTGTGTTTGTGTTCGGCGAGTCGGTAGTCGGTACAGTTTGGTCAAGTTTTTTCTAATCGGTCGTCTCATCCCGTCTGGACAGCATACTAGCTGTTTTGTGTTATGTCATTCCCTGTGTTTCTCCTGAATTCATCATCATGCTTACATGCAGTATTGCCGTGTTAATTTGAGCAAATATAGATCATATTTGATATGCTAAATTTGTTTGACCATCTGAATGAAAGGTTTGCCTTCTCTCCTTGCTTCTACATAGGTTTTATTTTAGTCTTTGCATGAAATTAAATTTAATGTTTTTAGGATGCACTTGGCACTGCTATTGTTAGCCCTGTTGGTTGTTGCGTTTAGTTGACATAGTCGTTTCGTATTTATAAAGCTAAAAGGTAAAAATTTAGGATCTATTCGACTTACAAGGGCCTGCAAGTTACAACTGCAATGGTTATGATGTACGAGTAAGTTGGATGTTTTTCTTGCTTGTTGTTGTAGTTGGATGGTCCAAGCAACACGTTTTTCGTGAACGCCAAGTATGGAAGAAACAGAAAGTAAGAACAATACTGATCTTTTCTTTCTATCCATAATATTTGGATAATAACAATATAATGGCGACGTAACGATGATATCACGAGTTTTTTATAAATACTAAAACAGTAATTATGAAGAAATTCAGTTTAAAACATATTCGCATGAGTATTATCTCTCTTTAGTGCCTAAACCATAGTCAAAATCGCTCCAAAATTATGTTTCATTTTAAATGACCTTTGGTTAGCTCGACATTCAAAAAAAAAATGAAAACAGGTGGGAGTAATTTTATTAAGAGAAACATTATCTTGCTGAGTCCTCTCCAAAATCCAAATAGATTGGGGTTTGTATTCGCTTTTCCTGAACTGTGAAATCAGCCCAGGAGGAAGGCCCGAACTCTTTCATCCAGGTCGGCACGGCACGCACACGCGCGGCGCTCTGGCCTGGGTAGTAGCCCGACCGAAGCAATCCCACTGCCATCTCCGGATCTCTCCCTCCCTCCGCTCCACGCAAAGCACCACCCCTCCCGCTCAAAAATCCCCCACCCCACCCCGCACGCCACTCCACCACCCCTCGCGGAGCCCCGCGCCGTTCCCCCGAGCTCGCATCGCATGAGGTGCTGCGCCTCCCCGCGCCGTCCGCAGCCATGGGAGCCCAGCAGAGCGTCAATGCGGGGAAAGGTCAGTCACTGCTGCTGCTGCTGCTGCTATCTCTCTCTCCCTGGTTTGGTTAGTAGATGTTGTGGCTAACGTGTTTGTGGAAATGCCGCAGCCAAGGTGGATGTGCACGTCGACCTCACCCACATGCTGTGCGAGGCGCTCCTGCTGCCGCCCATGAGGTGCTCGGTCTTTTGCCTCTTTAGCTTCGTGGATGCCGGTTTGTTCGGTCGAGCTTGGGTATCTGACTTTTGTGTATGTTTGTTGTGTTCTTTGATTGTTTCAGGAGCTCTGGCGCCACCTTCTCGCAAATCGTTGGAAGGTACGCGCGTCTGTTTGCATTTCGCCATTTTGTTTAGTGTATGTGTTCCAGACTCTGCGCCTGCAGACGGGTTGTATTCGTGTGCTGCTCTGCTTGTCTGTGCGTGAGCTTTGGTTTTGGTGTCTGTTCAGTGCTCAAGAGTCCCAAAATTTTGCGTGATCTCTGGGCCTTTTTTAGACATACACCTGTGTCGTGCCTGTTAATCTTTGTTTTTGTCTTTCCATTGTTTTTGCATTTTGTGCCATTGTGTTGTGATTTTCATTTTTTTTCCCCGCAGAATTTCCCTCAAACATCCAAGCCTATTTGGGAGGAGCGAGAAGTTAGATGTCATATTGGACAAGGGTATCAATGAATCCAATGCTGTCATCGCCTTTAGACGACCGAGACCTGAATGGTTATCACAACAATCATTTGTCATTCAGGTGGGCTTTCTGTTCGATGTATTTTCTGTAAATTTCTTTTCTGAAATTTAACAGAAATGCTGAAGTGATGTAGCACAAGTGTGTCATAATTTCTGAAATTGCATGTCATGCTCAACATTTGCCAGTATAATCAGATCAATCTTGTGTAAAAAAAGCATAAGAATCGGTTAAACTAACATCTGTATATCTGCTCATGCTGTGGACTGAAGCATCACTTCTGCTGTGAAACTTTAGCTTTCATGAAAGTTGAGTGGGTCATGGTTCAAATTGCTTTGATAGGGTACTGACAAAAACCTTAGAAACAGCTCACGCCTAATTCTATTTTTATTGAAAATGCTAGGCGTTGTTTCATACTCTAGTAGCCTGTAAGTTTTTCTATGAAACCTACATAAGTATGTGTTCCTGATGCACTTCTGAGTTACTTATGTTTTGCATATAAAGATGGTTTGGTTGTATTAGTTGATTTTCCTGTTTGCACTTGTTCTTACTTGCCCTTATTTGAGCAACCAGCACACAATGACACCGGAAATAGCGGTGCATGGTTTTCCGGCTGACAACTTCACACGATCAGGGAGTAGAGGGATAAACCTTAGTCGGTTGTCACTTGGTGTTGAGCTTAATGAACCAGCAACATCGAATTGGACATCCGGAACCAGTGTAAAATTTGAGGTGGACATCGACTCAAATCCAGTTGTTGGCATTTTTTATATTGTTGTTCTTCAATTTCATATGATCACATATGTTGCCTCTTCTGTCCAGCATATCCGGCCTGTTAATAATGAGGGACGTTCCATAGCCAGAGACCATGATGGCTTTCCTCTAACTTGCAGGTGATAAAGTTTTTTACAATCCAAGAACTTTAATATACTCAAAAGTGCTTATGAATGACTATTATTTTCTTATCATGCAGCGGTAACCTCCATGACAACATGATTATCTTGAAGCAAGAGTCTGGTTATGCAGATGTTAATGATAATAGCTTCTTAAAAGTATGTTTGTGTTTAATATATTTTAACATCTTTGTTGTAGGTTCTACCTTATCATATAAACCTTGTTGACAGGTCAACTTCCAAATGGAACAAGGATTGCCACTTGTACCAAAATCTCTGACATTCAACAGAGTAAAATGTGCAGTTTCGAAAGGCATTAAATTGGGGCCAACCTTTTTGGTTACTAGGTAATGCATGCACCTAGTATTCTTCAGCAAAATGCCAAACTCTTATGTGGAAGTTATTAATCTTTTCCTATCTGACAGCTTGACTGGTGGTTCCATTGTGGGGGACATGGCGCCGTATCAAGCATTTGCGATAGGCGGACTTGGCAGTGTACGAGGTTATGGTGAGGGTGCAGTTGGTGCAGGAAGATTGTGCCTAGTTGCTAACTGTGAATATACGGTTCCTTTGGTATGTATAAAGTCACTATTCCAGTTCATAACTAAAACCTGGTAATGCCATAGATAAGCAAAAAATGAGCTCAAACCTGGAAGTTGTGATTGAAGCCAATTTATCGATAGATGCCTAAGGCTTTACTTGATTTTAAAGTGGTGTAGCATTTATCATTGATAAAATATTAAGCCAGCAACCAAACTCTACAGCAACACAGCAACGATGATGACACCAACAGTCTTTAGTCCGAAGCAAGTTTGGTTAGGATTGGCTAGAGCTGAAACCCAAGCTGAATCATGAACCGCGAGATAGTACTCCTAGTACTAAAAGTAGGAATAGTAAGATAGCAACCAAACTGTAGCTAGAGGCAAATAATGGTCATCTGAGTGATCTATCAGATATGGAGATTATTGCTGATGGTTCAGTGTAGTTAGTACATTGCTTAAATTTTTCCTGAAGTTGTTTTGTCCTGTTTCTGTGAAGGCAAAGCATCTAGAGAGCTCTATTTTCATGGACTGCGGCAGTGACTTAGGATCTGCTCGCCATGTTCCTGGTGAGTGCTTCACCACTGTACCAATGCGTTAATTTCTGTTTGATTTTAAAAGAAAATGAGGTTGATATACTAAATTAGTGTTTTAAAAAAGATTTTTACAATAAATGAACTGCATAGCCCATAAAGTAAAGTGGAAAAGGTCCATTTTACTCCCCTAAACTATTTTACTAGATCACCTAACCACCTAAACTACTTTTTGGCTCATTTTACACCCCGAACTATTAAAAATGGCTAACTTTACACCTTGACATCATTTCTCCTTTTTGTTTCTCTATGCAAGTCATATTTTTTAACTGAAATTTGGTAGGATGGATAGATGCATTACGACTTACCTCAACATTTTTTTTACAATCTTTCTCTCTCTATTTCTGCTGATTGGAAGCATGTATGACCAATTTATACATCATAATTTTAAAGTTTGAACAAATAGTTATGAGAAAAATTGAAAATAGTTTGTAACTTTGATAATGGTGTCATCTATGACTCCACAAAATTTCATCTCAAAATATGGCTTGTATGAAGAGAATAAAAAATAGGAATGTTGTTAATGTGTAAAGCGAGCCATTTTTAATAGTGCGGGTGTAAAATGAACCAAAAAATAGTTTATGGGTCACGTGATCTAGTGAAATAGTTTAGGGAAGTAAAATGGACTTTTTCTAGATTTCATCACAGCCATCAGCCGGCTACTACTCTATCTCGATTCATGTCAGCATGTGATAACCAAGATATATCTCTGAGGAGTACTGGAGACGGAGTAGTATGAACTAATGAAATTAACACATTGGACTATCGACGGGAATGATATGATGGCGCTCAATGTTACAATGCTGCAGTATTTGTACATCACGCATAGAAACAGAATTGTTGTAGATTTTTTAAACAACTTTACGAATGACATCCCCATCCCTTGTCATGATACGTGGGCCGTAATTTTCTTATGTTGAGTCATGCACTTTTTTCTCACACCTAATATGCTGGGCCGTAATAGCCTGTGTTCTTTGTGTGGATCCTTCTTTTGTACTGTACACTTTTGTTCATTAGTGATCAAACTGATAATTCTTCATAAAACTGACAGGTAATCCGGCTCTTCGACAGGGGAAACCAGGGTTTGGTGTTGGATTTGGGTATGGAGTCCACTTTAACACAGATTTTGGTCAGGTCCGTGTCGACTATGCTATGAACGCCTTCAGTCGCAAGACGATATACTTCGGTATCAACAGTGGTGGCGGTTCATAGATTATATTCAGAGGATCTCACATAGCATAGAATTGGCACTCAGATTGATTCTTGCCATAAGATGGATACACAACCAATTTTTTTTTCCATTTCAACTAGTGCTGACATAAGCCGGTGGTACTAACTTGTGGCATACTACTAGATCAGTAGGCAGAGTGAACTCGAGCTACGAGCCTACGACCGGAGTTCCAAACAAGCCACCAGAAATCATTTGCATGTATATGCCAGCATTCGGAAGCTGTACAGTTGAGATGTACTATTCCATTAGTTATAATTTTCTGTAGATTGAACAGATGGGCTATAAGATGACATGTACGAACAAGAAGCCCTGTGAAGTGTGACAATTTTGATGCCGTTGATAACCTTATTCTTTGCCATAAAATGAGAAAAAAAAAATACATCAGTCATGATCTGTAAATGTGCCGTATTCCAGTTAAGTGGATAAGGTGTGTTTTTTCACCATGTTAAGTTGCTGCACTATCAGTGACCTAAAAAGTGTGGCACCTGGCAATATCTTTTTCATTAAAAAAAAGACGTGCTGTGGTTTTGATAATCTTTGCATGGGTTAGGAATTGTGACATCTGACACTGCCAATATATGAATAAAAGAATAAACACGTCCTTAATCTAACTTTTTGAAGGACTAATCTAGGCTTTAATAACTAGCTGGATTATTCTAGATGCAGCTCAACATCATAAAATTTCGCTTGCCTATTTGTTGGGACATGTTGACGTCGCCACTGAACTAATCCAGCTTTGGAAGTGTCACTGTTTTGAATGTTCACACAGAAAGGGAAAGAGATATTGTGATTTGTGAAGCACATTTGCTGCCCGCAGAAAAAAGTTACTTCTAACCATTTTTCTTAGCCTGAAAACGACAGCTTCACTTCACTGCCACAAATAAGACACTTGGTTTCCACCTTGTTGACCGCAGAACATTTACCACTTTGAAAGGGGCAATTGTGACAGTTAAGGTAGATCACCAAACTAGTGAGATTAAATTAATCAAAAGACACAAAAGAATAAGCAAAGTAATTAACTATAATTATTACGGTTGAAGCCTAAGAGCGTAGTCAGTTCACTTGCATTTCACTCAAAGCTACTGCAAGCTCAATTCACAAAGGCAAAATGTCCAAACTTGAAAAAAATGGAAACACGCAAAAAGGATTCGCAAGATACATATTTTACACATCTCTAACTTGCAACCCAGGAACCACGGAGTGATCCGCCCGCAATCTGCGGTTACAGCGGCGATCCGGCCACGGCGAGATCCTCGCCGATGTCGCCGCCGGCGTCGATCTCGTCGCCGATGATCCGATCCAGCACGAGCACGACCCCCATGGCGAACGCAGCGTCGAACCCGGCCCGCACCCACAGCACGAACACGTCACGCCCCATCACCACGTGCGCCCCTTCGTCCACCTTCCTCCTCACCTCCGCCACCACCACCTCCTCCTCCTCACCACCGCCGCCGCCGCCGGCGACGACGACCAACCGGCAGCACCGCCTGGGGAACGACCCGTCGACGCGGAACTCGACGGGGACGGGGGCGTGGAGGAGGTCGACGAGGACGGCGGAGTTGCCGGATCCGACGCCGAGGATGGATGATCGGCGGGCGGAGAAGAGCGGCTTCTGGTGCGCGCCGCCGTCGCCGAGGAACCCGTCCCAGCGGTGGTGGAGGCTAGGGCGGCGGCGGCGGACGGTGAGGACGGGCTCCCCCTCCGGCCCTAGCAGCGCGAGGTCCCCCGCCGCCGCGCCGCCGCCGCAGACCCCGCCGCGTCCGTACGTCTCGACCCTGAACGCCAGCTTCCCGTTCCGGTGGTCGTACGCCTCCAGCCCGTCCCCCGGGCAGAACAGCGTCGTCTTCCTCACCGTCAGCTCCCTCTCCTCCTCCTCGCAGTGCTCCTCCCCCACTATCACCATCCTCTCCCCCTCCTCCGCCGCCGCAGCCATCGAAATCTCTCGAACTCAATCCCAAATCCCCAAATTGCTCGCTCGCTTGTGTTTTTGAAGGAATCGATTCAAGCTTGTTCTGGAGGGGCGGAGATCACCTGACTTAAAGACAGGGAGATATTGTCAATGACATGTGGGCCCCACAGTAGATGGGCCTACGTGTCAGGCGAGGCTGATTTGATTTCGTCGCGGGGGGAGTGGGGTCAGCGGCTGGTGGTGGATAGGGCTCGCCGTGCGCGCGCGGTCAGTGGCCAAGTTAGAAAGTTTTAATGAAGATTAGTCGAACTCATCAAGGAAGGAAGGAATAAAGATCTTGATGCCGTCGGTTGTGAAGATAACGTAAACAACAGTAAGATGCAGTACACTTGTTGTAACTTGGAGCTAGACTAGGTTGATTTTATCTTCGAATCATTCTGTTCGGTCACTGTGATTCATCATACACGGAACAAAATTAGCTTAGTCTAATCACACTTGATGAAGCACAGTGCAGATCGCATAATTGCCGAATTACACAAGCATGATGTGGATCGGTTTGCACACGCTTTGGGCACGCACGACGAGTGAGCTGCCGTCGGCCACGTGGAGGTGGACATGTCGGCCACGTGGAGGCGGACACTGCCACGAGCGAGTCGATCCCTCGTGCTTGGGGCTCCGGAGTTCTAGATTTCGGCACCGGCTTGTCCCAGCTTTGGGGCGCAGGGAGCTCACGTGTAGCGACTGTGAGGCCTCCTCCAACAACAACAACAGAGCCATGCCTATCGCTAGCCAAGTAAGAGACTGAGAGAAGATAAAATACTAATCATTAAATAGCAGGTCCACCACACTCTCTCATAAGATATGAAATGGACTGGCTCTTCTTTAATCGCTAGCTACTAATCTCTCTCTTCTTTTTTCTCCTCCACGTCAGCTATAGCTAGCGATTTCTCTAACCGCTGGAGGAGGACTGAGCGTCATGGCTCACCTGTTTTTTAAACAAGTTTTTTGGCCCCGCCACCGTGAGATCTCGCGGGGGCGCAGCAGCATCAAAATATGATTTTCGGTTAACCTACTTCCGCTCACACAGAATCTCACTCTCACAGATTTGATCTGCCAAATGAAGTGAGATTACAAAACTAAGTGAGATCATCCTTGGCAGTCGCGTCCTGCGGTGCAGCCATGTGCTAGCTCGAGGTGTCGACCACATGTCGTCTTCGCGCTGACGTGGCCGACGTCGTTGCCACGGGCGGCGAGAGAAGCCAGAGCCCAGAAGTGAGCCGATGACCGTGGTGGCTGGTAGCCTGGTAGGGCTGTTCATCCACCGTTTCGGGCGACCGTTTGAAACCGCTGGTAACGTGCTTAGTACAAATTTGAACTGAGCACTGGCGGATAAACGACAAAACATGTAGCTAATTTTTTCTACTATGAAACTATGACTGAACAGCTCTAGCGGGGGAAACGGCCATTTTTCCCTTCCCCAAAAGGGCAAAGCACGTGCCTACCACGAATCACATTAAAAATGTTTGCAGCAAATTCAAAACTAGTAAATATTTATTTGAAATCATATACTTTCGTCGCTAACTTATTTGCCAGCATTAGATCATGACACTTTAGAAGTTTATATACTGGCGAATCTCGTATGTATGACGTACATAAACCACTCAATACAATAAATTAACCCCTCCGTCCTAGAAAGCTAGTCGTTATAGAGAGAGGCATATTATCTCTAGATAAAAATGACCAAATTCCTTTATGATTGGTTGTATCTGTCATTGCAGTCGTCAGGATAAGCCTCGGTGCAGCCAAAAAATTGTAAGTGGAGATATTCCTTGTGAGGCCCATGTTATTGGTTTGTTTTATGGGGCTATATCAATTGCTGCTCGCAATGCTGCTCTAAATGGGCCCATTTATGGTTGAAAACGATAAGAATTTCGAGACAAACTTTATGGACCAAAACAACTGGCATTCTGAGATGGGTATAGTACATGTATAATTATTGATAACTTTGCTTAATCAATATTTTGCTAATACATTTTTATCAACATATAATAAGAATGATGTATTTACAATGGATTATTATATAACTACGTGAGCACATGTTTCATTGTAATGTGAATAATGCATTACGAAAAAATATGTGCATGTTGAGAAGAGGGTGTTTGGTTGCATGTCATACCAAGGTTAGGTTAATTTGACTAACTTGGCAATATTGGTTCCGTGGTAAGATTTTCTTGAAACCAACTAGATCCCATACCATTCGTCAATGACATAAAAAGTATGGCAAAATTATATTAGTCTTGTTGAGGTGCGACGAAGAATTTGTTCATCACAACTTAGATAAATCGTGTCAGATTTTATTGGCAATAGGTATGCATGGCTAGCAACCAAACAAATCTTATTGTGCATGATGTCTTTATGGTTGTATGCATCACAAAAAAAACATATATTTCACATTTTATTAATCGACGTAGTTTAACTTAGGCTTGGTCTTCCCCGCAAAAAAAAAATTAGGCTTGGTCTTGGGGTACAAAACTACAAACGTTATTATATAATGGTTATGAAAAAGAAGAAGAAAAAGGGTAATTTAAAGTTACACGCGATGTACGATTGTATTATCATACTTTTGTTATCTATTTTTTATTACAACAAATCATACTATCTTTATTTTCTTTTAAGAGGACTAGTTGAGTGTCCATGCGTTGCAATGGAAAAAAATATATTAAAAAATAATACTAAAATTCATGCAAAGCATGCACACATGCTAATGGAAATTTGTTCCTTCTTTCAGTTTTATTATATAAAAGAGGGTCATCCTCCCATTTTCATAAAAAGAATAAAGCCTAGCAGACAAGTCATTACCACATCATCTTTTTACAGAATAAAGGAAGAAAAGCTGGTTTTGCCTTAGTTTTTCAGATCAAAGATATAACCGCAACAAAACTAATAGCACAAAGCATCCCAGGTGTGGCTACATTCTAAGAAACAACCAATATAAGATTGGCGCTCCATACACGCAACATGGACTTCATCTTCTTCCTGTTCGCTCTCGGTTCCGTCTTCATTGTCAGTCTCCTTCAGCTATCTAGCCTCTATTTCCTGAACCTATAGATGAATTTTGATATAAAAATCTCACTTGCAATGCCCTTTAGTAGCTTGATTGCCTCCCGAAGCTTCTCTGCTCTTGCGGTTTTGTTTGCAGCACAACCCAAGAATTTACAAGATTATTGCAACACATGTGTCACAACATTATTCATATACTGCTTACAAAGTTATTGGGAGCGGCCGAGCGGTTTTTGAGCCCGGTGGCGGTGATATGTACTCCCTCCGTCTCAAAATATAATTACCTCAACAATTCAAATTTGTCTTAAAATATAACTATCTCTACACCCACCTATCTCATCTCCACTAATCACAACCATCTTTCACCTATCCTCTCCTCTTAACCAATCACAACAATCCATTTCCCAAACCTTAATTTCTAAAAAAAAAAAAGAATTTTGAGACATGTATGAACCGATCAGCCCGAATTCTCGTTCTATCGTGAGCCGATCCGTTCCCCGAAACCTCGTTCTATCTAACCGTACCGTACGTCACGCCGTCCGCTTGTGCGCAGTGCGCAAAACGCTCGCCCGCCACCTCCGTTGTCAAGCCAGATTTCCCACCGCTCCGTGCCCTAGCTTCGCCGCTGATGACGACACCGAAGCCGACGGCCACATTGCGAGCGAGCGAGCGAGGAGCAGCCGGCGGGATGGCCGAGGAGGCCAAGTACCTCGAGACGGCGCGGGCCGAGCGCTCCATGTGGCTGATGAAGTGCCCTCCGGTCGTCTCCCGCGCCTGGGATGGCGCCGTGTCCTCCGCCGCCACCGCCGCCGGCGCCGGCGCCAACCCTAACCCCGTCGTCGCCAAGGTCGTCCTCTCCCTGGACCCCCTCAGGTCCGAGGAGCCCTCCTCCATCAAGGCAAGCCTTCTGGCCGTGCATCACCTGCTGTAGTGCTGTTCCCTCCGTGTTTGTAGGAGTGTATTTTTGCGGATTTGACCCGTACATTTCATTATCCTCGAGCAAACTGATGACCATGTGGCCCTGGGGGTTGGTACGGTAGTGGTATGATCTCAAATGTAGAATTGGGACAAATTCTAATTCTGTACCAACCGAAATAGCTGTAGAAGTGGAGGGATTGATTACATTATGCGACAATATGATTGATTGAATGGGAAACAATTTAGTCGATTTCCTAGTTGCGAATTGCTATGCTCTTCGTTTATGAAGCGATGTGCATATCGATATCAGACTGTATTAGGTGCATCAAAGAGCCCAGCGGTTATAGTTAGAGCTGGATGTCATCCCTATTTGATAATTTTTGCCCATTCTATGCTAGTTTAGTTCTTATAATTTCTTGCTTGTCGGCACTATAGTTACATCGTTCATCATTACATGATGCTATTGACATGACAGTTTAAGATGAAGATGGCACAAACTAACACTGGAAATACACCAAAGAGTTACTCCTTGAACATGTCCAAGGATTTTGTACCCATGTGTGTTTTCTCTGAGTCTAACCAAGGTAGGAGTCCAATTCCTGGCTCGTTAACTTTTTTATACTGCTTACCTGCATGCCTATCTTTCTCTGTATATCTTGCTATCCTGGTAGACATGATTCTTACTCACCTTTTTATGTCAGAAATCGGTTCATGCTTGATTTTAGCTGTATATTGTTTGAGTTTTGACATTTACTGATCCTACTTTTGGGGCTTCCCACAAGTTTGAGTGTATGCTTTGTATTTTGAAGTATAAACCGGACTTTGCAATGAGCAGGTGATTGTGGTTATTGTACGATCAGTATCTCCTAAATTTGTTTGTGGTTTAGCAGCTACTCCCTCTGTTTCATCATGTAAGATGTTTTAATTTTTTGCTCGCAATGTTTGACCATTCGTCTTATTCAAAAAATTATGGAAGTATCATTTATTTTGTTTGTGACTCACTTTATTATCAAAATTACTTTAGGAATGAGTTATTCTTTTTTATATTTGCACTAAATTTTTGAACAAGGATAATAGTCAAACGTTGTAAGCAAAAAGTCAAAATGTCTTACATTATAAAACGGAAGGAATACTATCTATTTAGCATTTTTGTAAGTGGACTTCACTTAATTTCTTCTTGTCGATGCGTCTTCTGCAAATTTACTTAAATAAATAAGAAAAAAATACTATCATGAGCTGTTTGTCAAATCCTACGGTTTATGGATCGAACTTAATGGCCAATTAAGTGGGTAACCTGTGGGCCAACCCACTTAATTGGCCTATAAGTGGGTTGGCTGGTCAGTGCACTTACAGCACCAGTAAGTCTTCATTAATCTTAAGTTATCATAGTGGTAACAGGTAACTAACAGTTTACTGTCTTAACCAGTCAGAACGTTAACCTTATTGGTTACCACAACTCTTATGATTTTTTAGTACTAATATGTTGGGGGATTTTTCAAGTCTCAGTAGCATCTATTAGTTTTGACTGTCACCCAAACATGATCTTTTTATGTCGCAGGGAAGCTTTCATGTGAAGGAAAAATTGAGCATAAATTTGACATGGAGCCTCACAGTGATAATCTGGTGAACTATGGAAAGTTATGCCGTGAAAGGACACAAAGTTCCATGATCAAAACTAGAAAATTGCAGGTGCACTGCTTCAATGGCCTTGTAATCTTACACTAATGTGATTTCAAAGCAAACTTATTTTTGTTTGTGTTCACTACTTGAAGGTACTTGGTGATGGAGTGAACAGAATGAATCTGATACCGTTACCTGGCATGGTTGATCTCATACCTTCTGGTTCAAAGGTGGTTTTATTTTCCAGAATAAATTTTGAAAAACTGCAATTATTTAGCTAAAGTAATTACTTTGCTGCAACTATACTCAAACATTTCACAAAACTACAGTCTACAATAGTAGTGAACGATATTATGAGAAAACTACAACTTTAACCAATACGAGTGTTAGACAAGTGGGCTTAGCTTGCAACTGTTTATGTACTATATGTATGTCTGACATGCCGTTCCAAACCTACAAGATAGAACAAAGTTGCAGTTTTCTGATAACATCATCAGTTGTTGTTGTAGTTTTGTGAAATGTCCAGCTAATGTTGCAGAAGGCAGATAATTTTAACAAGACAGTTGTAGTTTTCTGAAATGTACTCGTTTTTGCAAATTGAAGATTGAGGTTTTCTTGTTTTGTTGTTGTTAAAGATATAGATGAACATTTCTTAATAAGTCTAGATGTTTAATCTGTGACGGATGTTACTTCAAGCTAATATAGTTCTATCTAAGTAGTAGGGATCACATATATGTTTTCATACTACCTCTGCACGGCTTATAAAACAAGTTGAATATTTGAAGATTTCCTCTCCTTTTTCGATCTTTACTATGTTGCCAAGCATGCAATGGGCCTCTTAGTACGTACTCATGGCAGTTATAACTTCTCCTGACACATTTAATTTTGTGCTCTTCAGGAGAAGAAGAAGAAGAAGCAAACACCAACCAAACCATCTGACGCAAAGAGAATTCGTAGGGATCGCAGTGAACTGGTAAATATTATCTTCAGGCTTTTTGAAAGGCAGCCCAATTGGGCGTTAAAGGCACTGGTGCATGAAACTGACCAGCCGGAGGTATATGGTGTTCCTATTTTAAGTTTAAAAACTATTGCCTAAGATAATAAGTTGTAGCCTCATATATTTTATTTGCTATTATTCTCTTAGTGTTTACTTTGTGATTATTTGTGCTTCTTTTTACGCAGCAATTCCTGAAGGAGATACTGAACGAGTTGTGTTTTTACAACAAACGAGGACCAAACCAGGGAACACATGAGCTCAAGGCTGAGTATAAGAAATCTACAGAGGACACTGATGCTGCTTGAACACATGAGCTCAAGGCTGAGTATAAGAAATCTACAGGGGACACTGATGCTGCTTGAACATGCTAGTTCGTTTGACTGCTTTCGGATATCCAAGATACTGAACCTGTTGACTCTGAACTCTGAAGTGATGAGCGTGAGTTGTGCAAACATGGGATATTTCAATGACGTTCATTTTGCTGCTAAATGCTAGGAGGAATAGACGAACAGTTGTATATATATTATTCCTTTTCATTATTTTCCATTGTTTATGATTTCATCATTTGAAATGTAGGAATTCTTATGATTCTTTGAAGAAATATTTTTGTTTATTGCCAGGAGTATTATATCTTCATATCATGTTTGCTAAACGTCACAAACATGATCTTTGGGGAAATATCACATGTTTTTCTGACCTTTGGATCTTCATGATTTGTGCTCCCGCTTCTTCTCAGGCAAACTTAGGCGAGCCATGAACAAATCATCTCAGACAAACTCAGGCAAACGTAGGCGAGCCACTTTTATTTTTTGCCACATAAGCATCTAGAGATTTATTTTATTACTGATATATGGGTCCTACATTGTCATGTTAGCAAAACCAACTCTGTATAATGCCCTAGGACCTGATTTGAACGGTTTTCGGGGGCAATCATTTTTTATATTGGAGTTGAAACCCCGTATAATGCCCTGAGACCTGATTTGAACGGTTTTCGTAACTTTGCTGGCAATCATTTTTTATATTGGGGTTGACGACGATTTTCATAAGGGACTAAAATTGAACTTATTCCCCAGGGGAAACAAAAATCTGAAGGCCCAGCCCACCCAAAGTTTCCACTACAACTCGACCCCTTCATCTCGCTCCCCGCCGTTTCACCCCAGGCCCGCGCGCCGCCGCCGCCGGACTCCTCCCCGATTCGACCCAACGCCGCCGCAGGCCTCCTCCTCGATTCGACCTCGTCCCGTCCTCGACTTCTCTCCCGCGACTCGGGGGAGGTCCACGCGCGAAGGCCTCTGGTGGCGGCGCTCAAGGTACGTCCCTTCCCCGACGAGCTCGTTTCTCAGCTTTCTGGAAGAATGTTTGCCCTCTTGCACTTCCTGTATCTACAAGAAGCCATTTCTGGCTTAATAAAATGCTTTCTTCTACTGCGTTATGTTGTGCTTCTTCTTTTCTGCGCCTTCTATGGGATATGCAATCGTTATCTGACGTCCGCCTGATGCCCCTGAATGGCCGGTGTGCAAGGCTTGCAAGGTGTTTGTTAAATTTCTCAGTAGAATATCTTGGACCGTTTGAGTATAGTTTAATTCCAGCATGCTGTTTTTAGATTGTTTGTGGTTGCCTTTTAGATGTTAGGTGTTATTCATTCAGTCCTTCGTTATCTAAAAAAAATCATTCAGTCGTTCCTGAAGTGGCTGATTACTGTTGCAGCCTTGCAACTTGCAAGGTGGATCAGCCTCCTTGGCAGGTTGAGCAGCTTCCTCGTTTTGGCTTGAGATCGTCCCTGAGATTCCAATGGACTAATGGAGCTCTGTTGTAGGTGAATAGGACAGTTAAGTTGTTTTTGTCCAGGGAAGAATTAGGGTCCCAGAATTAGGAGGCCAGTCATTTTATCCTTTTTGAAAGATAGGAACTCCTCATAATGATTTATGAGAGCAGTTGTGGAACCCCTCTGCACTGCCTCTCATCATAAAGAATAAGTGTCTCCCACATGATAGACAATCATGATGCATCTTATATCCTCATGTTGTTTTCTCCTTGCAGAATGTTATATTGAGTGAACACTGAACGAATGCTTATGAGAATAGAACTGCTACCGGGAAATGTTGAATGAAGTTGATGATTCTGATGTTTCCATTGTTTTGAAATCCATTTAAAGAACTGGGAAATTATGTCCTGATGATTATTTTTATGATATAATTATTTAACTTTTTTCCTCAATGTGTACAGATTTACCATGAGTTCTGTCAACACTGGACTACTGAAGGGCTTGAGAACGGTCTTAAAACAGCAAAGAAAACCATTTGGTGGGTTGTTTTTAATCGTTATTTCAAGATTGCTACTCGATTCTACCGAGGAGTAAGTTTGATTAAATATTTGTATCTGTAGATTTCTGCAGAAAATCCCAAGCTTGGAGTTCTACTGTTTGTTTTTCCGATCTTGATGAGAAGAGTGAATTGGGAGATGATGACTATACAGATTCAAGACGAGAGTTAGAACCCCAAAGCGTAGACCCAAAGAAGGGTTGGGGATTCCGTGGTGTTCACAGGGTATTTAAGTATAATATGAAAATGGTACTTTGTGCTTTACTTTTCAGGAGCTTAATTTGATACTAATTGGTTGTTTCAAATTTCTAGGCTATAATATGCGGTAAAGTTGGACAAGTGCCTGTGCAGAAAATTTTAAGAAATGGTCGTACAGTGACTGTTTTTACTGTTGGAACTGGTGGCATGTTTGACCAGAGGATAGTAGGGGATGCAAATCTTCCCAAGCCAGCTCAGTGGCATCGGATAGCCATTCATAACGATCAGCTAGGTGCTTTTGCCGTTCAGAAGCTGGTGAAGAAGTACGTGGTTTCAATGAGAAGATCACCCCCACCCCCCTACATACAGCTATATACCATCTGCTAATTATATGGTTTGGAATTCTTTTTCACTATGGTTGGTTCTGTCTTTGTTCTTGCCTTATCTCAGTTCCGCGGTATATGTTGAGGGTGATATTGAAACCAGAATCTACAATGACAACATTAATGATCAAGTGAAAAATATACCAGAGATTTGTCTTCGACGTGATGGTATGTTGCTCTGCCATTCCACTAAAAACTCTGTGGCGTTACTATTTTCAAAAGACTGGCTAGCCTGGAAACTCCATAACTCTGTTATCAAACTGGACACAGTAGACTGCCTCTTTGTTTAATTATACTGCATAATGTTTATAGAAGCAGCTTTTTACTTATTTATTCATTTCGACTTTCTCCATTTTGTAAAAGCTTATCTTTGGAATTAATAATATTTATATGTACAGGTAAGATTCGGTTGATTAAATCTGGTGAGAGTGCTGCTAGCATATCATTGGATGAGCTAAGTAAGTTAACTGAAAACCTTAATATTCTGATTTATGAGAATCTTGCTTTACCCTCAGTGGGTGAGATTATGCAACTATGCATGGTCTTCGCAATTATCTTCATGCAGATGTCCTTCTGTGTTTTAGATTTTAGTGTTTAACATTAATCATGCTACGAAAACCTTTGTATGCAGGAGAAGGATTGTTCTAGTTACTTTGAAGGATCTCAGCGCAGCAGGCAAGGAGTACAGGCATGTTTCAACTCTTCCGTTGATTGTTTTAGAAGTATTAGAATATTAGAATATTGACTTCTGAGAAGTGTCTATGCCCTGCTGGTTGCAGGTCCTGTGTTATCATTAATTTAATTTAACTTAAGCATGCCAAGTTTTCATTAATTTTGTCTGTAGTTCCTTCAACTTTCAATAAAGCATTTCCCTACCAGTCAATGCATATGCCGTTGGTGTCCTAAAAATACATATGCCATTGGTCTATGACTTGTTCTCTTTTTGGTAAGTGCTATTTTGGAGTGCCTTTACCTAGCTCATTTGTTCATAATTTTCCCGTAGCTTGGTACTCTCTCCATTCTATATTGCAAGACATTTTAGAGTTGTCCTAATTCAAACTTCTCAAATGTTGACCAAATTTATGAAAGAACATATTAACATATACAATACCAAATAAATACACTATCAAGAGATTTCATGGTGGATTGTAATTAAACTAATTCGATGTTATAGATGCTGGTGCATTTCTATATACTTGGTCAAAGTTAAATAAGTCTGACTTAGGACAAAACTAAAATGTCTTATAATGTGGAACTGAGTACTTTACTTGTAATGCTTCTTTATCTTTATGAAACATGTTCTTACAACTTCAGCTTGTAGATGTTGCTGATAAATTCTCCCTGGGGTATCTGTACATGAATAGTTATGTAGTGGGCAGGGCAGTCTTTGGCCAAGTTTTATTCGAGGTTGTCTATTTGATATGTTAAGAAGGTAAGCCACCGCATAGGAACTAGTCTCTACATGAAAGAACTAGAGTTCGTTATTAATTTTCAGTATAGATAATCGAAATCAATTAGATGAGAAACAAGCCACTGAATAAGTTTCTCGAGTTGCGAAGAAACACCGGACATGCTATATGTGGCTACAGCAAGCCATAGTATCTCTTGTAACAAAGGGTGCAGACATTCATGCAAAAACGTGGTGATTTTGAAACTAATTCATATAACCAAATCATATTTACACTTGAAATATTTTTCCAGGGAATCTAAAAAGTAAGATTAACTTGATGAGTAGGTTGAAAGAAATCTTACATCTGTAGCTTAAAGCACCATTGTTGATGTTCCTTGCTTTGAAGCCTTATCACCAAGTTAGGATGTGTGCGCTTTTGATTGTTTTGCAGGCCTTACCTTAGCCTTTGACCTCTTTCTGAGCATCTCTTTCATGCCATCCGCCACCCTGACTGCAGGGCTTGACAGTGCCATCCTGCAGAATGCCGCGAGCGCTTCTATAGCATCTTCGATGCCATCCTGTTCACTTCTGTCTTTACTGAGTTCATCCCCTACCGCCTCTGAGCATAAGCCGCAAAGCCATTTCCCTCCAAAGTTTGCCTTGACGTTTTTTATGAATTCCTGGGTGCAGTCCTCTTCCAGGCCACAACATGCACACTTCACTGATTCAATGTCCATCTTCAGGGCTGATGCCCGATGGAAAGAAAACTAAAAAATAGTAGAAGCATGGAATAGAGGAGGAGAAAGGTGGAAGAAGTAGAGGGAAACAATATGAAGTTCAGGACTAGGTTGTTGCCTGTGTGGAAAATTCTTGTAGAGCTGTCCTTCCTTTTGGCTTGACTTGTTTAGCTTGGTAGGTTATTGAAATTTTAAGATTTGCTATGGCCCATAGTATCTTGAACAGTGTACTACTCGGTGAGAGAATAGACATGAATTTCTTTGATGCCTACCAGTTTACTAGGTGAAATTGTAGGAAAAGTTGGCATGACCGCAACTGTGTTGAAGGTAAAAGGAAGAGCTGGTTCCCACAGCCTTTATTAGCTGTAATACATTTTTTTTGCCCTGTGCGAAGACGCATGATGGATGAAAAATAGTCATACCATAAAAATGGAAAAGTAAAGGTATCCCAAATCTGAAAATTATATACCTGACCACATGCGGTCAATCAGCAATCTATATATGCACATATGTAAGAACACACAAGCTTGTCTACCTTCACTTAAGGAGTGAGAAATGTGGAGCACAACATCACACTAGCTTCTCCTTTTATAATAGTAAAAATTAATTGTTTTTTTTTCTTCCAAGTCCTTACACGATGATATCTTTATAGGTTGTTGCATGCCAAATGGCTTTGGTATATACTTGAAATGTCAGATACCTGGTTTCACAGACTTGATAAATTGACCTATTCCCCCAACAACTTTGCTTAGGTTGATTGCTGAAATGTCACAGTCCTAATTTTATTCTCATCACCTTCGTTGCACGTATATACTTTTCTAGGCAGGCTATAACCTGTTTTCCTGTGCATTATTAGGTTCAGAAGAGAAAGGGAAATGCGTGCAGGCTTAACGATGCTACTGCTTCGCTGAATCGTTAAATTTGCTTGGTGCAGGCATGTGACCCTTGTCCTTCTAGTCCTTCCCGTCGTGTTTTCTTTATCATCTAATGTACTTCTTGATTAACATCTTAGCACTAAAATTTACAAGGCAACTTAATGATCGACCACTCTTTAGATTGTGTATGTCATTATTTGCCATCCTGACCTACACGCCATTAACGCGGGCTGGACGTATTGTTGTGGGGAACGTACGTCTTATCACGACAACACCGTGATGTCGTAAATTATCGTTGGTTAATGCGGGCTGGACGTGCCCAGCCTAACTGATAACTGCGACTAATATGTTAGTGTCGCAGCTCGCAAATGCAGCTTATTTTACTGCCGGCTGCTGAATCTTTCGCATGCTTTACACCCTCTGTTCTAAACTAAAAGTATTCCCAGTATTCTCAAAAGGTCGTAGTAATACAGAGAAAAGACCAAAGTCTTTTATTAATGTGAATATAGTATCGATGGATGGGTAAGGGATATTGAAGGGGTAAAATTCATCGATTCGTGGATCAAGGGTAGGAAGAGATTGGCAGAAAGATAAGGTTTAAATCCTGAAATTGACTTATTTTGAGACGGAGAGAGTGAAGTCTTCGGTACCATTGATCTATACTTGTATGCAGCATGGAAGCTGCACGTATAATTCATGCTGAAACTGAACTCCATCATTTGAAACTGTCTCTTCAGGATGTGTTTGGTTGGATGGAGTTTATAGGAGCGATTGACAGTTTAGAGGGATGAGTCTATTAATTGACTTGTTTGTTTAGAGGACACGTGAGTTTTGGTGGGATGGGATGAGGAATTAATGGGGCAACTTTCTCCTTTTCAATACCTTGGGAGGGGGTGGGAATTGAGAGAGAATTCCTCTTATATTGCTAAAATAGATCTCAACCATTCATTCTACTTAAATCTATCTCTATCTAAACTCTCTACTAAATTTCCATCACTTTTACCAAACAAGAGATTGAGACTAAAAATTAAATTTCCTTCTTAATCTCAGCATCAATTCCATCGGGGTTAATTAGACCTGACCGCCGTCAAGAGGTGATCGACCAAACATGCACATGGGTAAAAACGTCCAAACATGTACCAGTAGAAACACGACGATCTCTGCGTAGATCGATCAGCGGCGCCGTAAGTATACGGGCGAGCGCCCTGCAACTAGTCACTAGGCGCACGCATGCACGTACGACGTGGATCCCGGGGCCGGACTGGGGACGTCGTCGACCGTACGTGGCCGCGCGCGGCTCCGACGAGATCGACAGGGTTGCCCTCTCGACAGCGGCTGGCTGGCTAGCTAGCTAGCGCGCGGCTCGATCGATCGGCCATGTGAACGATGGCGCCGTGCCGGCCCCTGTGCTGCACGCCGCGACGCCGCTGCGGCCTGCGGGGGTCCCATGTAATATGCCGTCGGTCGGATCGATCGATGGTACGCGCCGCGCACGCGCTAGCTGCCTGCCCTGTCTCTGACACGGTGTACGTACGTACGACGTACACTGCATGCGCGCGTCCAAGCTTGTACCTCCGTCCCCAGCTCGGCCAGATAGCGCATCGTTCGTCTCGTCCATACACCTGCAGCTGCAGTACACCACGCGCGGCGCGCGACTGATCTCAGCCTCCCAGGTCGATCGGATAATGTACGTACGTAGCCTGACTGCCTGAGGCGCGCGGATACATGCACGGGCAGCAACAGCAAAGCAGTTCGGCGGTTCGGGTTGGCGATTGGAGCGGCGGCATGCAACTGCACTGACCTTTGGCCGCGCTAAGGGCGTTTACAATCGTGGGCACGGCTGCCGACGTGGACAGTGTCCTTAGCCCACCACGGCGACAGCCAGGCGCCACGTAGCGCGTAGACCGTCCTCTGCAGGGCAGCCCGTTCCCCTCAGGGGACAGTTCTCTCGTTAGTAATTTGCAGGAGCGAGGGCACGGAACGGCGAACGACGGCGATTGTGGAGGTCGTATCCTCGGCGCGGGGGGCTTGATGTGCCACGATTTCCAACCGTGCCCCTGGCTTCGGCGCCATTTAGGTGTTTTGGCGGGTGAAACTTTCACCGTTCCTGCGAGATCGGAGGCGCAGCGAGCTGCAGCTGCGGGACTGGATCTGGCCGATGTTCTTCTCCATCGACGAGCTGCGAAGATCGGTACCAAAAACAAATCCATCTCCTTTACTTGCATGGTCCGATTTTATGTGTGGATTTTAGTTTTGAGAAAGGGGAAAATTTTTGTCGATGCCGCCGAGGAGTTGTCGCTGCCGGAGACACCGCCGCCTGTCCCGCCGGCCAAAGTAGCACCATCATCGTCGGCGGCATCGACTCCCTCATCCCGATTGAACGGGACAACGTACGATTGTCGCGTTGGCAGCGTGTGAGTTCGCCGAGTGCCACCAGAAATGGCCCAAACATTATAACTCGTATTTCCTGTACCTTTTTTGGCCTTATATGTTGGTACTAGTTGATACACTTATGTTTGTTTTTTTAAAAAAGAGGTCAACTAAATGACGTACGTCCGTTCCAACGCAAGTATATATTCTTCCTCCCCTCTGCTTGGCGCCGCCTTCTATCTTCCACTCCACTTGGCACCTCGATTGTTCCCGCACCTAACTTCGTCCCCGACGCCCCGTTCGTCACTGCGCCGTGGAGCCACCGCGGCGTCGTTGCCCCTAGTTAGCCAGGCGTCTACCTAGGACCCCCTTTGTCGGAGAGGATGACGAGGAGTAGTACCTAGGCAATACATGGGTACCAAATCTGGCACCCCATCCGTATGATATTCATTGGTACCGCCATGTCTCTTTGCTAGTGTAATGTGCTTGTAGATGTACCAAATCAGACACCAGATGTACTAACCTAGTGCCCAAGTACCAGCAACCCCTAGTACCCATGGTTATAGACATGATACCATGAATTATTAGACATGACGTCTCGTTGGAGCCATTCGTCTTGTCGGAGACTCAACAGAAGAGACATCCCCCGAGGTACCAGTCATGGTACCTATAGGATCTAGGCCTGGTACCCTGAGATACTAGACATTGTAACTCGTTGAAGTCGCAATAACCTATCTCGCTGAAGTTGTTAGATCCTCGTTGCGGCTGCATTCTCTATCACCCTCCACCCATGAGTTTAGGTTGTGCCTCTGCTTGCCACTCCATCTTCACGTAGTGATCATGCCACCGGAACTCGCCGCCGTCATATCATAGGTTGCCTACGAAGGATTTAACCTTCTCGAGGTTGCTGACGGCAGATCCGGTCCTTCTAAGGCTATCATCGTTGCCACCCCCACTACAATCTCATTACTGCTGCCAGATTTGTAGCTCGCAGACGTAGAGAGGAGGAAAAGGGGGATAATTGCTTGTGAGGTTGGATGATGAGAGAAGACATATGTGACAAAAGATAAGAGAGGAGGCGCGGAGGAGATGGCTGCATTGAGAAGGATGGAGGGTTGTGGAAATGGATGCTCGTCATGTAGTCTTTCTATTTAAAAACCCTAAATCCTATAAATTTTGTCACATACACCGTAGGCACGAACACGATTGTTGTCCTAAGCAAAGTACTCCATATGAATCCTTGTTTTTTTTTTTTTGAACTTCCATATGAATCCAGAATCTTTGTAGGTTTGCAGCAGCCGATTCCGATTTACACCTAACCATCCCTCTCTCTCCTTATGAAAGAAGAATCACGGACAAACACTTAAACCAAACCAAATTTCCTCAAATCGCACCGCGCACGAAACAAGAACAGCGCAGCGGGTCGATCTCGGACACGTCACACAACCAATCGGTTCCCCAAAACAGAAGAGAAACCCCCGTTTCTCGCGACGCCCAACGATCCCCCACACACACACACACAGATCGCGCCGGCCGAGATGGTGCTCGCGCAACTGGGCGGGAGGATCTCCCGCGCGCTCACGCAGATGAGCAAACGGTG
>CM002483.1:16833842-16846413 GCA_000325765.3 Leersia perrieri | reverse complement strand
CCAGCCGCCGGCGGCAGCCGCCATGGAGCCGCTGGCCCCGCAGCCGGTGTCCATCGTGGCCGAAGCGGCGGAGCCCTGCAGCATGAACCAGCTGGCGCTCACTCCCACCCCCAAGCGGTGAGGATCCGTGCACCGGAGCTGTGGGCGCGATTCGGTTTGTTGATTTGGGTGGGGGCTTTGCGGTGATCTGATTTGGGTTGGGGTTTTTGTGTTTTTTTCTTTTCTCTTTTCGCAGGCAGAAGGTGGAGGAGGGCGCAGATGGGAACGGCTGCAAGCATTGCGCCTGCAAGAAGTCGAGATGCTTGAAGCTGTAAGGAACCTCTGGTCCTTTGATTTTGTTGATATTGCCTCAGGGTGCAGTAGTTTTTCTTGTTCATGTATGATTTTTGTTTAGAAAGTTTAGACATTTAGTTTAGGGGAGTGGAAATGGAAATGTTTGGTACCATGCGATTTTTGCAGCTATGTGAATCCATTTAGTTAGTAGTCGAGACTGGAGATGGGGATTTGTGCGGTGTATTACTGATATGATCCTCTCTGATTACTAGTAGATATGAATACAGAGATTTGCTTAGAGTTCAAAACCCCCTTTTTTGTTGGGTTCTATAGTGCAGCTATTTGAATGGATTGCTTGCGGCTGTCTCCTCTTAGGATGTGTGGTGTGGTGTGTTTAAATTGAATAAATAATTGAAACCTCATGCTCTGTTACCGTATTAATTCTGTTTGTACCATTTGATTGTTATGATTCCCCACTGTATACTACCTCTAGTACGCTTTTGATATGTGCAACTAATGGCAGACACCGTACAACTTTGCGATCTACCTACAAAAGCTACTATGGAAGCCATAGCTATTCTATCTTTTCAAGAAGCTGATTTTTTATACTGCAAATATTATGGATATGAAACATCGTCAGTGTGAATATATGACGATAAGTTTACATTGATTTGGACCTCTTAGCCTGTTTGGATGCTTGTGCTTTCAAGAACTAAAACTGATATTGAAGTGTTTGCTTATGCAGCTATTGCCCATGTTTTGCTGGTGGAGGTTATTGTTCAGATAAGTGTGGATGCCAGCCATGCTTCAACAAGGCCTTGTATGCAGAAACAGTTCAGACCACTCGCAAGGTGCTTCTTTCACGACAGAAGCGGATGTCGCTGAAAATTAATCGAAGATCCGAGGCAAATGCTGAAGCTGTGGTTGATGTCTTAACTGAATTAGCTGATTCCAAATTATTTACTCTTTCCTTTGGGTTATAGTAGTAATTTCAATGCATTTTCATTGACAGGAAGATGCTCACCATTCTTCTTCATCAACTCCGCCTAAGCGAGGTTGCAATTGCAAGAAATCAAGTTGCCTAAAGAAATACTGTGATTGCTACCAGGTTTCATCTTAGTTCAAGCTCTTTGCTAAACGTTTGCGTAAAAAATATCCTCAATTATTATTTTTGAACAGGATGGAACTGGTTGCTCTTTGTTTTGCCGATGTGAGGACTGCAGGAATCCTTTTGGGAAAAATGGTACTGAAGATATGCTTCTTAATTCTCGTATATATTTTTGCAAACAATTTGGAAGTGTATAACCATCACTTATCTTAATGGAATGTCTGCACTCGTGTATTTGGCTAATGATGGTTCCCTTGCGCAGAAGGCATAATGGCAGAAGAAAGTAAGCGCTTTTTATACACTGGCGCAGATCTGGATCACAGTGAGGATGAACATGACTTTATCGTGGAGCGTTCACCTCGCCTGCAGTCACCAATCTCAAAAGAGTCTTCCTTCCAGCAAACTCCCCCACATATCAGAGCCGGAAACAGAGATACACACATGTTCCCCCAGGCGCTATCACAGTGGCAGCCCCGGTCATGGCATTGCTCCAAGAGGCAGAGCAACGATCGGGTGATTGACGACTCGGGGGAGTACAAGAACTCGAATCACGACTGGCAGTTGTCCAAGCAAGAAGACAGCTACAGCATATCAAGATGTGTCCAGATCTTAAACGGCATGGCCGAGCTCTCACAGGTAGAGAAATCGGTAGCCCCCGATGTGTTCCTCCAGGCGGGTAACCGCGAAATATTCATCTCGCTTAGTGGTGATGTCCGGGCTCTGTGGCTGAAGCGCAAGATCCAGAACCTGACTTAGGGCATGTTGATGTCACCTAGTGTTGTTTTGGAACTGAGATTGGGGGAGACACCATTGGATCAATCCTTTTAGGTTATGCATATCCTGCTGGCCGGTTGAAAATGTGCAGGATCGTAGGCTCTTCTTGTATACTGAGTTGTATCTCAAATTTGCGTCATGTCTTTGTAGAGAGCTAGCAGCAGCTGCGAACTTGGTAACTAGTTATAATAAATGAGTTATGCACCTACAGGGTACATCTAGTGTTATGGTATTTGGTTGCCATACATCAATTATTTTCTTGTATACCTCTGGCATGTGGAAATATGGGAACAGCAAGATACATCAGTTATTCTAGGCTTTGTACCGTCTCTATGAATGTTCGAGAAGATTATGCTGTTTTCGCCTAATGGAAGCTGCTCAATGTCAGGACACGTGAAATAAATATGCAAAACCAGTTGTCTTCCAGTCGCCAGCCAGCGGCCGACGTGTAGACCAGCGCCTCTGTTTTTTTTGCCCGGTTGTTACCATAACTGAGTTCTGATCATGGTATGATCTATTAATATGATGTTATCTTCTCAAATTCTGTGGCAAATTGATGAGATGAGCAGACAAGCAGGAATACTCGCATGATTTCTCCAACCTTTTTCCCTGTTTGATTACAGAAGCTTACAATCTTTGTGGAATTCCAACACATTCTAGTACAACATATGTTTTTCACAACCCACAAACGTACATTTGAATGCACCAAATGGGAGCAGCATGGCATCTCAATGTCGATCAATTTGAATTGCTCTATAAATTTAGTTCAACCTGAAATAATCAGATCATGATTTAGAAGTTAATAACTTCGCGCACGGGATAAGAATTACACGAAAACAAGTCTTTCAAACACCATACCCATTCATGTTGCTTAAGTATGTCAACTCCTATAAGATGCGACATAGGACTTCCCACAAAAAATGATGTTAACAAAATTAACAGTCGAGTGTTTTGTGATATGTAACCTGCAGACAGCCAGAAGGAAATTATGAAACATGTCACGTTAGAGTTCAGCACTCTTTTCTCCTGATGTCCTGAAATATTTCTAAGACATCATACAAACTCTAATGTATTGGAATTATAAATTGTAGTCAAGCATTCTTAACTAGGCATAAACAGAGTACATTAACCACATTTACATTGTAGTAAGAGAATAACAATATTATTAGTTGAGAAACATACCGAGGTTGAAGTCTTCAGCAACTCCCTAATAGCCATTGTAGCATAGGAGGATGCTGGCAGAGTAAATGCTAATTTCAAGGCCAGCTTCGTTGCTAACATATCTGAGCTCTCAACGGACTTGTCCTCTACTAAGACAGTTTCGCTACCTGGCATAGAGCTATCCAATGGCCCCGCCAACTTGGAATCATGTGACTGAGCACTAGATATAGTCTCATTTACTTCATTGGCTTCTGTAGGTTTGTTTCTGGACAGAATATCCAAATCAGTTTCTGCTAAAGATGCTGTGTCATCTGTGTAAGTCATGAGTTCCCTACAGTCACACCAAAGCATTTTTAGTGGAAGGCTGAAATTCGTCATCTAATGCAGTGAAAAGTTGACAACACATACCATTCAAAATCAACAGGTCGCTGGAACACCCGACGATAACCTCCTTTCATACTTGTAATTGAAAAGTCCCTTTAAAATGGTGTTTGCATCATACAACATAAAAGTTAGGATGTAAAGTAGCAAACTCAAATAGGCAAGCCAAGGTAATGTGTATGGCAGTATGAAAATATGTTGTGATATCGAAAAAAATACAAAGCTTGTTCTAAGCTTATAGCATTCTAGGTACTGCCTTTTAGAGGCACCTTTAATTTTGCAGTGAAATAAAGAAACTTACTTGACACCATGTGCATTCTCTGTCAAGATAATGCCATCCTGAGATATAAAAACAAATGAACAGTATGAGTCCTGTTTCTTGGTCGTAACCTTTCATTTAATATACATATTCTGTAGTTCAAAATATACTAGCCAATTAAACCTGTGAGGCTGTAACATTACATAAGTATTGTAGTATGCCATTTATTCACCAAAAAAAAAACAGACATATTTCACAGTTAACATATCGCAACTAATAACCTACAATATCTGGTTTTCTGCAAATGGCAACTGTTGGATTCTAGAGAAATTCAAGAATACAAAGTTCATGTCAAAGCAAGAAAATACCTCCGTATAAACTATAAAATACATATTGCAAGACTGTTGTACCTTTTTAGCCATTTTATGGTAAATCTCAGCAATTTCGTTTCCAGGAAATAATGCTTGTGAACTGCGTAATAACAGAAATAAGCACAACATATATACTAGCTCAAGATGATTCAATATGAAATTTAAATACATGGATGTGGAATTGATCAGTACCCAGGCAAAGGAAGGACAACATCTTCAAATGAGTAGACCCCCTTCAATAAATCTTCAGAATCAACTATCTACACGAGAAACAACAGTGCATGATTAGGAATTTTTTGTGCATGAGCATGTTACTCATCATTTGCTGCAAATTACAAACCTTCACAGACTGGATTGTTTCTTCTGGAAGCGTCTCAGAACATAGATCAAAATCAGATGAATTTATTTGGTCATCATAAGGTTCTGAAGTATCAACCGATGTTGCTTCTCTGGGAGGGGTTTCTTTGCTATAAACTAAGTCACCTTCCACAACCTGTGAAATGCCTGTCAAGTAACCAATTAGCGTAAGAACGAATGAGAGAAGGTTCACTACATATAAAACTATACCTGAAGAAAAGAAGTCAAGGTTAGCCGTTAAACAGAAAAATACTACCAAACTGCATCATGATTCAATTAAACTGCGTAGCTGTAGAAGGATGAAGTGCACTGACCATATTTTTCAACTCTGGTGCTAGCAGCATGATTCCAGAGGTAACTTTGGTAACTATGAACATACCTTCATGAAAAAGCCAACAGCAAATAAGAAGTACAAACAAAATATGAGAATTAATGAACTAGTTAACAAAACAGGAACAGAAAAAGGTAAAAGGAGAGCTTGAATACAGCGAATGGCAAATCAATTGAGCAACAAAGGAGAAGTGCAAATGCACACAGACTGGTAGATAAAACGGATCTACTAGACTACTATTGTTGATAACTAATGTCTATAATGATTCCAATAAAGTTTTGCATATTCTAAGTCTACATGGCTTTTGAAGAAATAGACATTGATAATTGATTAACCTACCAATATTTTTTAGAGGGAAGATAAATACTGATCCGGCTTTAACAGAAAGCTGAATTAACCTATCAATATCAAGAAACATGAAAAGATAAAGAAAGAGAAACAGCATACATCATTCGTAATGTTCTTGGTATACTCTTTAATGCTTGCAGATAGTTGCCAGGGCATTTCTTCAAACATTGAAGCTGGAAACAATGCATGAACAGATATCAGTTTAACTTCCCCAAATAATCAATCCAAACTAATGTGAACATAAAGCCACCATTTTAATAATTCCGGGTTATGTAATGAAGAAAAACTATACTTACAATGGCCTTCTCAGCCACAAGATGTCGAGGGAAGTTCCTTAGTGCCATATCAATATCACCATGTTCCTTGTAATGTTCGCGTACCTCCCTTATGTCATCTCGCTGTTCGGAGTATTAAGTTATGTTGAACAAAACTTGGAACAACAATATATGCAATTCCTCATTGTATAAAATAAATCAAGGATATCTCCTTCCCTTGGATCAAGAATCAAATTTACAGCACTTCTCCACTCTCCTCTAAGCAAAGCAGCCCCAACAAGGTGAGTAGGTACTGAACCGCTTCCAAAACGCTAACCAACAAAAAAGATGAAGTTGGTGAGTTTCAGAAATGAACACATAGTTAGGTTTGAAGCATGACGATAAGGTCCTGGTTTCGTACCTGCAAACCATAGTAGTTGATAAATCCATTCTTTCCTAAGCCCTCCACAGCAGCCTTTATTATTTCTTCTGAGCCTGCAACAACACCCCTGAAGAAATGCAGGAAAGCATCAACTTTCCATTTGTTCTGTTAATTCAAACTAAGAAAAAAACGAGGCTTGGTGCATGAAATTTAGAAGTACTGTTGGTACTGAAGTAATGTGTATCTGCAAATCAGGCCCTTCAAGTGCTTTAATATTAGTGCTAATCATTTTCTAGGAGAGCGCTAGATAACATTTTTGCATTGAAGTAAAGGGGAAAAAAAGTAAAAAAAAAAGTACCTCAGAGTAATTGTAAATCGATTTCCCATGAGTTGACCAAGAACAAGCCCCTCCTTCACATAACTGGAAAGGTTTGTCAGAAGAATCAGGTATTTAGGATAATAATATTGCAATGATATCTACAAGGAGCATAATCCATTTATCACCTACCTAAAGTTTCCAACTTTAATTCCAAAAAGTCGATTATTAAGTGCAGCCAATCTGTTCGCTGACACCTTGAAAACAGTCACCTAACCAGGGGAATACAATCAGAAAAGTAGCCATTGCAAGAAAAACTAATAATATGCAAAGGATCATAGCCTTGAAGCAGGAGTGAGAACATACACAAATCTGACAAATACACTGAAAATCATCATGCAAAATACAGCAGCAACATAAACAAATGTGACAAATAATCTTAAGCAGGCTTAGGTAGGCTAGAGGAGAAAACCAAGACAAACAATACAAACTAAAGGAAAGATGTAAAAAAAAAATAGTAGTACTAGTGAAAGAAAAGTGATCTTCTAGCTACATTTCACAAAAATTCTTTCCCAAGACAACCAAATATAGTATTCCAAACCAAAGCAGGCCAGCAGCTTCCTTTTACTTATCTGGTTGTAACATCATAATACCATGAATTATGCCTTGAATTAAAATTAAACCAGTATTACTTGCATAATTGTATGTGATCATTTAGACGATTTTTAACAAACACATGATTCATGATTATGTAAAGAAAATTGAGTGAGCTGGTATGCAAATGAGGAACAAGTACCTGTTGTGTTGTAACAGCACGTTTATCTTTTGTCCCTGCAAACCCAAATGAGCGTGACTGCAAAAGGTATAGATCAACTAGGAATTCAAAGGAAGGAAAGTAAATCAAAGCACTCAATAGAAACACAAACACAATGTCATGAGTTAGCAATGGGGTATACCTGAAGTCCTAACATTTTCCCAATTACTCCTAACGCTTCTTGTGTGTCCTTGTTCTCTTTGCAAAGGTGAAACCTAGTCAGCAAACCAGAATGACAACCAATTATAACTCTAGTTAACAGCAAAATTAGACACCTCATAAACATACACACATATGTAAGATGTTATTATTAAGTTTAGCCAAGTAAAGCATATAGTTTGTGTCCTGCAAGCCGAATGAGCACATTTGAGTACAAAGACCATTAAAAGATCCCAGGACAACAAAAACGGCCAAGTCGAACCAAATGCCATCACCTTAGGAACTTCCCGATATGACTTGGCCAGCTAGTTGACCCTCTGCTATCAAATGGTCTATCATCTCTCCAATCAGAACCACCCATGTTCTTCCGCTTTCTCCCTCTTCCACCACCACCTCTTCCACCGCCACCCCGCCCTCCCCTAGCTCCTGATCCCAGCCGTACCCTGATGCATTTCTGAACCCCATCATTGTGTTCCACCGTGTCAGTGACCAAAAACTTGAAGCTCCTCTTGAAGAAGTTATGCACATCCTACAGCCAAAAATACACACCCCAAATCACACCATTTCCACCAAACTCAACCACACAAACGACCACAAAATGGGGATCAAACCGACCGATCGATGAGCCTTATCGGCGTCCGGCGAGAGAACAATAACAGGTGATACATCAGCCTCACCCCCCGCAGAAGCCTTCTCGAGAAGCCCCTTCAACGCGTCGCAATCCGCATCACCACAGAGCGCACGGAACGACTCGAGAGCCTGGGAGTGGTCCGCGTCGGCCGACGGCGCCGCCTTGTCCTCCTCCTTCACATCCACGCACTGCAATCCAATACGGAGTTGAATGATGGTCAAAATTTGGCATCACTAGCCGGGAAATCGTGGGATCCTAGCCGCGGGGAGGGGGTTCAGCGGCGGCACGATTGCTATTACCTCGTTGGGGAGATCGAAGGAGGTGAGGCGGGAGACGGAGCCGTCGCGGGCGACCTCGTGGACGATGAAGTCGGAGTAGCGGTGCTTGAGGACGCCGCGGAAGCCGGGGAGGGAGGAGGCGAAGCAGGCGATGCCCGCCTCCGCCTCGGTGAGGGAGCTCGAGCGCGCCATGGGAGGTGAGGTGGGGGGTTAGGGTTTGGGCGGCGCAGAGCGGAGTGTGGAGTAGACGAAGACAAGGGTTTTAGCGAGGGAAAGGGGGAGAGGTTTTGGGCAGCAGCCGACGGCGAGAAGACGAGGAAGTATTTGCAAATTGGTCCAAATGATAATTTTTTTAAAATAAAAGGGGGGAAAAGCTTTGTCCTCGTATATTAATAGAGAAGAAAATTGGTATAAGAACACAGTCTAAGGCCTGCATTCAGGAAAAGAAAAAACCCACCACATCACGCGTCTAAAAGACTGATCCCATTACCGATACAAAAACAAGAGCACGACATCCAGAAGGCAGATGATCTTCTAAACAACGCCAAGAACGCCACCGTCGCTTGTCCCGAGGAGCCAGGACAAGGTTTTCACCTAAAGAATCCATTAGGAAAGTGCAGAAATACGCAGCAACGCCTTAAGAGGAAAACAGCGCTAACAGCACTACCACCAACCATAAACCCTCGACGCATAGCCACCGCGCCAGCGCACCATCGATCTGAACCACTCAGCGTTGATGCAACGATTCTCGAAGATTGCTTGGCTTTGAATTTTGAATATTTGTTTACTCATTTTTTTGGAGTAAGTTGGAATGTAATAGATAGTGAACTAGTGATGCAAACAAAAATTCATGAACAAATGACAAATAATCGAACTGCTAATATTCGCAATGTACCACACGTATGATGTCATGTTTAAATGGGCACTGGTAACTCGTCAGAAGATTTAAACAAATGGCCAGTGTTCGGGATTTATCTTTGTTGAAAGCCGAACACAAATCTTTGTACCACTGCCACCTAATGTCAGCTGACAAACCAACATATTGTCATCATCAATGTACCATTTCTCTGATGGTGCAAAAGGAGAGAAAAAGATGCTGGCAGAGGTAACCATCGGTAAAAGAAACAGGATCAGAATACAAACAACACCATCGCCTTGCTTTGTTGCAGTTTCCACACCATGTAGTGTGACCCAACTTATTTGTGTGCCTGTAACTCAAAGCAAGCCTAGCAAGCATCTAGATCTCTGCATGGAGGTGGTTTTGGCTCACTGTGCAAGGTGGTGTTCCCTCCAGCAGGACCACAGTTTTTCCGCTCTGGGTTTTGTGTGCCCCGCTGCAAAGAAAACATCACAAATACACAATCATCAAAATCAGTTCACAACATAAGCCAATGGTGGGCTTGGTATCTATAAAATCAAAAGGAGAAAAACTTATCACTAGAAACATTCAAAACAATCTTATTTAGTAAAAGACTTCTTACAGGAGGTGTTTCTCCTCTTCTCAGCATCTCAACAATCTCAACAACTCGTTTAGGAGTAAGGTCCTCCTGAAAAAGAGATAATGGAAAAGCTCAGTTACAAAACACAAATAAGTCTTTTGCTACTCTGTTGTGGCATTTGTGTTTTTAGTTCCACAGTATACTAAAATTACCTACTGAACACATGAGCAGGCACCAGTTGCTAATTCTTACAAGTTACAAGTTTTGTGGTGTTCCTACTAAAATTTCCACCGCATATACCGGCATAAAGTCCTCAACAATAGATAATAGTCGTATGCGACTATGCGTCAATGCATATACTTACATAATAGTTGTATGAGTAGCCCTCTGCACCTTTAGAATAGTCGGCCACAGCAATCATGGGAGCATTCACACAGCAACCCTGTGAAAATGTAAAATGAAGCAGAATAAAAAATAATTCCTTTGCACATAAATTTTGCTGATTAGGATTAACTAGAGCAACGAGTCATTCATCAACAAAATCCTACAGATCAAACTCAACTAGAACAATTAGCATGTATCTGAAACAACAGAAAAATTATGGATAATGAAGTTACCATGCACTCCATTTCTCCAACAGAAAATAAACCATCACTGGTCACTTCTGTAAATGAAAAAAAATGTTAATGCCACCATTGAAATAATAAGAGAAACGCACGCTCCAAGGACAGCGTTTAAGGGTAATAAATCAGGAACTGTTATTCTTAGTTAACAGGATAGGTCATGTGAATAATACGAACCATTGCGTTTAACTCCAAGATGTTCTAACAAGGCATCTTCAATTTCACGTGAACCACGAATCATGCAAGGTGTGGTTCCACACACCAAAAGGTGATATTTACCCACCTACATGACAAAACAGAGTGAAAAAAAAAATGCTAGTGGAGGGCTTAACAAGTACAGAATACAGAGTCATGCGACCATACCTTAGTCCGGTTAAACATTGTGTAAAATGTTGCAACTTCATATACTCTGATTGGTGCAACTCCAACAATTTTAGCAATCTGAAAGTCCAAGTCATGAAGATAGTATTGTCAGAAATGCCTTTTGAGTGCGGTGATGGACTGGTGCCTGGTGATTGGGTGTGTGAACAAGATCTAAAACGTAACATAAGGTATAGTACTCGACTACTTGCATGAACAATGTTAGTGTAATAGCCCTAGGCTGAGAAGATCAACTCAATTGTACTTGTAATAATAAAATATTTTAACTGATATGTTGACAAAAACTTTTTCTTTGTGATTACCAATCCCCATTCTCTAATGCCTTACTTACTAGTATGGCTTCTAATTTCATACTAGTGAGTCGCCCATTCCAGTAGGAGGAATAAGTGAATACAAAACAAGGGCGGGACAATAAGGTTCTGATTTATGAATGTCTGCTATGCAATATAGTTAATGTGAGCTAACAACTAAAAAATGCAGAGGTTCATCATTTTCTTAAATGGAAGTAATGAAAACAGGATATAACACATAACGGGTAGAAAAGAGGTGATCATCAAAAGCTCATTAAAAATGGACTTACAGCATCCATTGCTGCAACTGGCACCCATCCACCATGCTGCTGCTGGGCAAGATCAAGCATCGGAATAATACCAGACTGCTTGTAGTTGCTTGGATAGTGAGACAATATCTCATTAACCTGAATTAGTTATTGAAATAGAGATTTTAAGCCAGATGACTAACATAGATGATACAATAGGCATTAATCCCAAAAAACAAATCCCATGTCAAAGGAATAAAACACTATTCTCCACGTCTCTATTACATTTGGTCATTTGCAGATTAGCCCTAATGCTTTACATGACAAATAAAATTTCCCCATATTTGGCTTTCTAAAAAGGCCAAATCAGTAAAATGATCTTCAGTTCAACAACAACAAAAAAAAAAGAACTTTCCCTTGTCATATAACCACAATCAGCTCCAATGTAAAATTGTATCATCCATAATAATACTGGAAATGCTACCCTAACGGCCATTTCTGAACATTCAGAAACAAAAGTAAACGAAGTCTGCCATTGTTGGCCTATCAAAAACTAACCATTCTGCCATTGTTCCAGTTCTATACAAAAACGATACTAAATCACATAGAAATGAAACGACGAGACCAACCGCACCTTCTTCATGTTGGCCTCCGTGAACTCCCACTTCATGTTGGGGTTATTCTCCGGCGAATCGAGGTGCTGCACACACACACAACAAGCAAAACCACACAAATCCGACTCAATACCATCATCCTCACACAAACAGACAGATCAGGGAAATAAGCCGCAACGGCGGATCCGGGGGAGTGGGGGAGGGACTCACGTAGTTAAGCGCCGTGGAGAACAGCCTCGAGGAGGAGCAACCCGCAGCCGCATAGTACGAGATCTGCATCGAAATGTTTCCGCGAAGGAGATCAGAGGGGACGAACCGCGAGATGTGGGAAGCGATTTGCGGGGGAAGGAGGAGAGGGGGAATACTCACCGGAGACGGGGAGAGGCGGCGCGCGACCGCCGCCGCGGCGGATTCCGAGGCGGCGGAGGAGGAGGAGGACGCGAGTCCTAGGAGGCGGCGGGCCGCGAGGCGGGCGGCCGGCAGCAACATGGCGGTGGCCGGCGGGGGGAGGCGACTCAGGCGAGGGGGTGGTGGTGGTGGTGGTGGGTATCGGCGTGTGGACGCTTGCTAGGCTAGCGAGGTAAGTAGCTCGCGGTTGACGGCAGCAGAAACCGGCCCGTGGGCTTTTATGGGCCTGTAGGGGCAATCGGCCTAGTATATTAAGTAATGTTAGAATAAGTTCACTTTAGGCTCCTTATGTTTACAGATGTGGGCTCGAGGTGGTAGGCAGGGGCGGACATGGGGTACAGTTGTACCCCTAATTTTTTTTTTGAAAAAAG
>CM002483.1:16804420-16833742 GCA_000325765.3 Leersia perrieri | reverse complement strand
ATATATATATAAGAGTGAATATCAATGTTTGAATTTATTTTTATCATCAATGTAGTTTATTTTGGCTTATCCGTATAATATAGTACGCGTTTGAAATTGTTTAATATTTTTGATGTAGTCTATAGTTTTATAATTTTGTTCGAAATCATGCGTCCGCCACTGGTGACAGGCAGCCACCGACTTGAAATTGTCGTGTTACAAAACATAGGGTTCAGCTTTAAAAATTTCTACAACAAACAGGACACAGATCTGGAAGTAGCATCACCAACACTGATTTAGAGCATTTCGATCAAGTACTACATCTAGCTGCCTGCTATATCTGCTCGAGTCCTAATTGAATGACAGAGTACCAGCTGCTGCAATATAACGAATTTAGCAGCACGGCAAAGCATTAATATGACGAACAACACATATACATAGGCCGTCAACACCCACGACGCCCAGCACCACCGCATGCCAAGGGCGGCTGTGCTCGGCGTGGTGTGTGCCATGGGGCATGAGCTGTCTACCACGCGCCGCGAGTCCCCGCCGTTCAGCCGTCTTTCCTCTCCCTTCCTCTCTTCCTTTCCTTCCCTAACTCCGTCATCGTCAATCATGGCCTCGGTTGCCCCGCAGTCAACCCCACCCATGACCAGCCTTCATCCCCATGGCTCCAAAGACCTTGACCCCACCGTCTCGTCGTTCACCTGTAATCGCTTTCCCATGTGAGATCAGGCCAAAAGCGCGTAGCCGATGGACAACAGGTCAATACTCCTGTGCTACCCCTTGTTGGTATGGAGGGACGAAGGAGGCTAGGTTGGACGAAAGATGGTTATTAGGTGTGACCCTGCTTTTTTAGGTAAGAAGGGGCCGGCGAAGTAGCTGTGGATTTTTTCTCTTATTTTGTGAATGATTTGTAATGAATGTTGTATACTTTTTGTTGATTTGGGGATGATTTGTGGATGGATATTAGTGTGGATGATTTTACAGTGAATGATTTTATTGGGAATGATTTGTGTGGATTTGCAGAAAGAATAATAAAAAAGAAAAAAAAAACAACTGGACTAGGTGCTACCTTTTAGTCTTGATTGGTAACATTAATTGGGACTAAAAATAGGCTTTTAAATCCTAATTATTTCAACCGAGACTAAAAGAGACCCTCCCGAATTTACTGTCCTAGTTGAGAAACCGGGAGTGAAGTCCATTCCTCTACTAGCAGGGGTTTATCTCGCCTGCTGTTTTTCTCGAGCATGTTTAAATTGTTGAGAAGGAGCGCTCTTGTCCACTCGGTTATGCTTGTTGATGTGTCTATTTCGGCTGGTCTCTATACATTTACGTATGCACATTCATGTTGGAGTGGATTCCTAAAGCTGAATTACTGAGATATCTAAGGATCAAATCACTCAAATGCTTCATATCGGTAACTCCATTAATTTGCGCGCGGTAGGCAATTCTATTTACATGCACTTCTCATGCAAATTAATGGAGTTACCAATCTGAATATTTATGAAACTTGCAGGTTAACACCATTCTAGCATTTCCTTCATGTTGACGCCTGCATTTTCAAATTGCCCTCGCTGTTTTTTCCGTCCCATATACGCGCATATTGCAGTCTTGCAGGATGATTAGTGGAGGGAGGACAAAGATCACAAGAATGCATAATGTGCATACACATCTATCATAGCGAAGTACTGTCCATAATATAATTCACAATTACTGCTTAACCACGCTCCATGCACACATGCTTCGGCAAACCAAACCGATTTAAGGGGCGAGATGGAAATGGAATGGAAGGGGAAAGGCAACCGAACTGGGAATTGGACTGAGTCAAGGGTACCCATGGATTGGTGGTTGGTACTTGGTAGAAATAAGTGTGCTGGGTTGGATCGGATTAAGAAATGAATGACATAGATTGGATTTGGATTGGAAAAGAAACTTGATCCGTCTTTGATTGAGGTTGGAGGCCAAGTGGACTTTTCATGCAGTGATTGTCTCGATTGCTTGTTTAACACTCTAAATAAGTGCATGCCTTCTAACATTTGACACTTCAGTTCAAATGTTGGCATCGATTAAAGGACACTATAAATAAAAACACATGTATGTTTGATTTGTGACATTCTGCATTTCATATCTTTTTCTCTTTTCTTCTGTCATATTTTGCACGGGAAATGTCCAAAAAACCCTGTTTCTCTTGAAATATCTAAGCGCTTCTATTCGGAAACAAATTGAGGGACGAGGCACAACTGCATCCTCCCAAATCAAGCGCTGCCCGCCCCTATTATGTCACCCGTCGCACCGCTCTGCCACTCGTGCTGCTGTCTCTCACACCGCCGATACTCCCTTCTTTCTCCTGCACCCATTGGCCCCATTGCCGCCCTCTTCCACCTCTATGCATGTCCACTCACACCGCCACATAGCTCAGGCACTCGTGTCGCTGCCATTAGCACCATCGTCGTGCTGCTCCCGGTCGACGGTCTCGTTTCTTCTGTGATATTTTTTTAGGGAAAACGCAAGAATATGGTCATCATTTCATATCCAAAAACGTGCAAAGAAAAACAAAAATAAATTAATATGAGAGAATGTCACACAAATCAAACATATATTTTTTATAGTATCATTTTATTGAAGCCGATGTTTGAAGTGTCAAATGGTACAAGCCCCTCTTTTGGAGTGTTAAATAAGCAATTTTTTAAAATGGCTTAATTAATTGTAATAAGCCACTTCCTGATTCTCTCTCTCTCCGGTTCTCACAAAAAGGGTCCGTCTTGCTGGTGTGTTTACGCACAGACAAACAGCACATTATGCAGCACAGAAAGATGCGCGTAACTATAGAGAAAACAGCAAAGGCACTTGAAATTGTCTTGTTACAAAACAAAGATCCAGCTCTAAAATTTTCTACAACAGGACACTCAGATCTGGAAGTAGCATCATCACCAACACTGATTTATAGCATTTCGATCCTCCAATGCTTCACACGGATAGATCCACCTCGAGTCCCAACTGAATAACACAGTACGAGTTGCTGCAATCTAACGAATTTAGCACGACGGATTTAGCAGCACGGCAAGCAATATATCATCGACAACTCGACACATTGCACGTGCACTGTGTAGCACTCCATCCATTTTATAATGTAGAGTTTTGAAATTTTTTTTGTTTGTGTTTGATCATTCGTCTTATTTCAAAAGTTATAGAAGTAATATTTGTTTTGTCTATGACTTACTTTAAATACGGCTTGTCTTTTTTTATATTTACACTAATTATTTAAACAAGACAATTGGTCAAACTTTGATAGAAAAAATATAAACTCTTATATTATGAAACAGAGGCAGTAATAAGCAATGAAACATCCTCCTACATACTCCTACATACTCACTAGCATTTCTATGCTACTGCTCGTGTATGTGGCAGCCGTTGTCACCGTGTGCCGAAGTCGGCGGCGCCCGGCATGTTGCCACCGCGATATGCTCCAGGGGCTCGCCAGCACCAGCGAACCCCCGCCGACTACTGTCCTCCCCTTACTCTTTTCGTCTCCTTTCTTGACTCCGGCTGCGGCGGCTCACGTTGCCGGAGTCGCCGCCGCCAACCACTGCCTTCGTCGCCCCCACAATGAACCCCGCTCACCGCCAGCCTCCATCTCGTATCTCCAGGGTTGCCCCTACCACCTCATTGCCACCCACTGCACATAGCCATTTCTCTAAACCCAACGAAAACCTCCCTTTTCACCACTCCCAAGCCCCCTTCCTCCACCACTCGACCCTAGAAAATCAAAATAACATGCCAGAGTTTGTCGTTGCCGCTAGAGAAGAACCTATAACCCTTAGAATCTAACAATGCCGTTAAAATCTAACAACGAAAAAAGTGGTCGCATCGTAGCCATCGACGCCGATTGGAAGACTTATGTGTGGGTCGTTTTTTGGTGCATGAAAAATACACACTCTAATTAGATTTTTGTTATATCATAAGACATCCTGACTATCCTAAAAGCGAGCCCCTCTGACACCGAGGTGTCGTGTTAATGAGGTGTGGAACAGTATGTACACGGCACCTCGTCCCACACCGAGGTGTCGTGTTTATCAAAAGAGTTTTCCCTTGCCAACGTCGGTGTTCATCTCAGCTGTTGCTTTTCTCGAGCATGTCTGGATCGTTAAGGAGCGCCATTGTCCACTCGATTATGCTTGTTGAAGTCTGCTTTGGCTGGCTGGTCTTTATCCATTTACGTATGCACATACATCCACTCCTTTAAAAGACCTTAATAGTGGTGATGATTGGTGTATGCACATACATCCACCTTTAAAAGACCTCAATGGTGGTGGTGATCGGTGAAACAGTCACCCCTCACCACCATTGCCATATCGGGCTATGTAGTTGGTGAATCTATCATCACTTCCACTATACGTGGACACGTGGAAATTACTAAACAGTGACACGTTACTCACATGTAAAAAGAAAAAAAAACTACCTACACTCCTTTTAAAAAAAACTTAATGGCGGTGCTGGTGAATCGGTCACCACAATTAGCGTTACTATGTGGGCCATGTAGTTGCTTAATATATCGTCTCTCACTATATACAGACATGTGGTTTACTGGCACATTGTTCGCATGTAAAAAAAATATTTAATTTTTCTAAAGCTGAACCAATGAGATATATAAGGATCAAATCACTCAAAGGTAGTTGTCAATCGAGCCGTCAACCTCAATTTTTCTTCCTACTCGTGTAGGACACGCTGTCCACAGTGTCAGATTGTCCATTACTACCTCCGTATCAAAATAGATATTTATACATTTTTTTACAGATTAAGATTTAGGTGAGAAAGAGTTGTGATTGGTTGAGAGGAGAAAGTAGGTGAAAAAATTAAATAAGGGAAGGTTGTGATTGATATAGATGTGGTAGTGGGTGTATAAGTAGTTGTATTTTGAGACAAATTTGAATTGTTCAGATAGTTATATTTTAAGATGGAGGGAATACACGATCAGTTCAGTACGTCTATGTCGTCTAGCCTCTAAATTCTAAAATGATAAGTACTCATTCAATATCAGTAAAACAAAATGAAAACGATAGCAGGTTAGGAAGTTAGGGTTGAAAAGTAGTTTGATACCCATCCCCATTCATGTATATATATACTTCTTTGTTGTTGTATCCTCAGTTCCTCACCTGCGATCGAGTACACTCGTTGCAAGAGAAGTGAAGGCGGATGGCTGGTCTCGAGGTAGCCATGGCCGTCGTCATCGGCATCGCCGCTCTGTTCTTGGTAGTCGTCAATCTTGTTCGGTCGACTCGGCGTGAGCGTGGCGCCGCCGCGCCGAGCCCGGCGGCGGCGCTGCCGGTGATCGGGCACCTGCACCTGCTCATGAAGAGGAGGGCGCCGCTGCACCGCGCGCTGGCGTCGCTCGCCGCCGGACAGCCGGTGGTGTCGCTGCGGCTTGGCTCGCGGCGCGCGCTGCTCGTGTCTACGCACGCCGCGGCGGAGGAGTGCTTCACGGCGCCGCGCGACGCCGCACTGGCGGGGAGGCCGCGGCTGCTCGCCGGCGAGATCCTCGGGTACGGGAACACCATCATCCTGTGGGCCCCGCACGGCGACCACTGGCGCGCGCTCCGCCGCCTCCTCGCCGTCGAGCTCCTCTCCGCCCCCCGCCTCGCCGCGCCGACGTCGCGTCCCTCGCCGACGCCATCCTCCGCGACGACGCCGCCGCTGGGAAGGCGATCGCGCTCCGGCCCAGGCTGTTCGAGATGGTTCTCAACGTGATGCTGCACGCGGTGACCGCGCGGCGGCGAAGCCACGACGTGCGGAGGCTGCAGGAGATCATCGAGGAAACGTTCTCGGTGACCGGCGCGCCGAGCGTCGGGGACTTTTTCCCGGCGCTCCGGTGGGTGGACCGTCTTACCGGCGTCGAGGCCGGACTACGGAGGCTGCAAGCAACGCGCGACGCGTTCGTCGCCGGCCTCGTCGACGACCACCGGCGAAGACGCGATTCCGGCGACCGAGATGAGGAGGAGGAGTACAAGGGAGTCATCGATGCTCTCCTCACGCTGCAAGAAACCGATCCCGAACACTTCACTCACAGCGTGGTCAAAGGTGTTGTCTTGGTGAGTAGAACATGCAACAATACATGATTTATTGCATACCATCTAAATAGTTATAAAAATATTTAAAAATAAATTACTTGTACGTAATATATCCATCCACAAACCATATTTTCACTTTATCTACTTTGTTGTGACCGACACGATAATCCTTTGTATGCAGTCATTGCTCTTTGCCGGGACCGACACATCGGTGTTGACCACTGAGTGGGTGATGGCACAGTTGCTGACACACCCGAAGATGATGAAGAAGGCAAGATGTGAGATAGACGTCAACATCGGTACGACACGGATGGTCGAGGAGGCCGACATGGAGAACCTCCCCTACATTCAATGTGTCATCAAGGAGATGCTCCGACTCCGCACCGTCGGCCCGATGATCCCGGCACATGAGGCCATGGAGGATTGCATGGTAGGCTGCTACCGTGTTCGACGCGGCACAATGATCCTTGTGAACGCATGGGCAATCCATCGTGATGGTGATGTGTGGGACGCACCGGAGGAGTTTAGGCCCGAACGGTTCATGGATGCTACTGGTGATGTAGTGACCACCTCGCCCATGTTGCCGTTTGGGCTAGGGTGGAGACGGTGCCCCGGGGAGGGGCTGGCCATGCGCATTGTCGGTGTGGTTGTGGCTACGCTTGTGCAGTGCTTCGAGTGGGACATTGGTGAAGTCGGTGTTGTTGACATGGCGGAAGGCGGCAGGCTGACGATGCCGATGGCGACGCCTCTGGCTGCTGTCTGTCAGCCCCGGGAGTTTGCCAAGGCTGTGGTCTCTGCTTCTACCTGGATATCGGATGTGGTTAAGATCCGATGAAAAGTCCAAAGCCACACACCAGTAGAAAACGAACTAATATATCTTTTAGTCCCGAATCAAATTAGATCCGAAACTAAAAATATTTTTAGTCCCGGTTGGTGGTACCAATCAGGACTAAAATTCCCTGTCCAGCGAGTTGTTGGGCGGAGGGACCTTTAGTCCCGGTTGGTAATACCGACCGAACTAAAAATAATCTTTAGTTCTGGTTCTATTTATATCAAGAAGGCGGAAACTTTAGTCCCGGTTAAATAACATCCTCCTCCTTATCTTCTCGCGCGAGACCAGAGGCGTCTGTATCCTTATGTAACAGTTAAAATATCAAGATATATTTGCCGAAACATCCCAAGAATTCCAAGTACAATGTTTGTTAATAAAATACTAAAACATAAATAACACATTGAAATATCTTAATAGTATCGTGTGCAACTTTAAAAAAATATACATTGCAACAAAAAATTTTAAAATGTGCAACCTAGTTAAGTCCTAGTTGAAACAACCTCTTTTAACATGTGAAACATTGGACTTTAACAGTCAAAACATATATTTATTATTCATCAAAACATATTCATGTGTGATCCTTTTTAAAATATCTAATTACAATGAATGCAACAATATATTCAAATTGCAAATCGGATGCATAGTCCAGGAGAAAAAGTCATTTTAAGTTGTGCTAAAAAGAGTTAACACCATACATGTCGACGTGAATGTGTAGCGTGCTAGTGTAGTACTAGTACTATACGAGTAGAAAAGAGAGAGCGCGCGTATTGGGCCTGTGGTTGGTCAGCGTCTATACGCTCCGGACGTCTGATCTCTAGCATTTCCCTACAAGAAAAAAAATTGAACCAGCATACCAGCGTCTGCCTCATAATTTTTAGTCCCAAGATGGGCTTTTTGTCCCGGTTAATTAACCGGGACTAAAAGGATACCCCTTTAGTCCTAAATGGGCTTTCCTGATTGGAAAACCGGGACTCAAGGGTCTTTCTAACCAGGACTAAAGCCCATCTCTCTACCAGTGGCAACTTTGTTTCGATTATTGAGTGATGATCCATTTGTGCAAATGATTGTTGACAATAAATGATGATGCTTCACTGTACATAATTACACCTCAATGATGAAGAGAACAGTTATATTATTATATAGAACACCTGACATATTTTGTTGCTTTACTGAACTAGTAGCTCCCCCGAATTTGTTTATGCAGCGAACATGGAAACTGAGCCGCTCAAACCTTTCATGAAAAGGTTTGATGGCCACGCAACTTAAACGACGGCCTAATAGTTAGTACAAAATACTTACTTTAATTTTGTAATTTTTGATGTTTTAGACAACAATACGATCTTTAAAATACATCTTTAACCATAACTTTTTATTAGAATATAAATAAATATCCTAATAAATTTATACTTTCATGAAAATACTTTTTAAAACTAATTGAAATTTTTAACCTAAATATTTTGAAAGTTATTTGCAATTTAAGTTTTAAAAGTTTGACTTAAACTTTATCCAAAACATCCACAATTATGAAACAGAGTGAGTATCACGTCCGCAATAACTAATTACACCAGACCACCGATTCCTCATGCTCATCCTCATTCTCTTGCACATACACAGAACAGAGAGAGATCAATGGATGCACTCAACAATTAACCCTCGTCTCCTGTCCTGATGGCCTCTGCACCAATTAGGACGAAAACCGCTGCTCGCTTGCGTGAGCAGTGATTCGTGTGGCTTCAGAGGGAGAGGCCGCCGGACTCCTCGTCCTCCTCGAGAGTGGAGGTGTAGACGGTGTAGAGTGACCAGATGAGGCCGAACACGCCGAGGAGGATCCACCCGAGGAGGTTGTTGCTCAGCCCTAGGCTCAGCCCGGTGCCCTCCGTCGACATCCGCTCATCGACAAGTGCCATCGCAGCCGGCGCTGAGGATGAGACCGTCATGGCCGCCGCCAGCATCGACGTCGACGCGCCTTTCACGGCGGTGGCGGTGGCCTTCTTGCCGTCCTTGGAGTAGCCGCATCTCACTTTCTCTGCCCTTGCTCTCAGCTGAGGCAGCCCTGCAAGAAATGGCAGTGGCAGCTTTGTCACTGATTGTTTTGCTCCCTTCCTTTCAATTTACTACTCATTTTAGGTTTGTTCTATATTAAACATTTGTATTTTTTACTATTAATTTTTAGAATTCCGTACAAGTTAACTTAACATTGTAATTATATATTATGAAAATATTTCTCTCAATGAATTTAAAAATATGTCTCAAGGGATCAATCTATATGAGCCTATAGAAATTAATGGTCATTTGAAACAGATGAAGTATCCCAATGTATTGCCTAATATAATGTTGACGTTGGTTAATTTAAAAATAAACCGACCAACGTCATTCATACTAAACCACGGGAGTAGCTACTTTCTTTTTTTCATTTAGATTGATTGAGCTGAGAAACTATTGTGATTAGTCAAAATGAGAAAAAGTAAGCGTAGAAATGAAATGAAATGTGGTTGCAATTGATTGATATGAGAAAGATAAGTGGAGAGAAAGTTATTATGAGACAGAATTTGAACGATAAAAGTACAATATGAAACGGAGGTAACAGTAATAGCTGTTGTTGGCTTGAGCTTACCTGATGGCCGGGCAATGACGGCGCGGGCGACGACGGTGGCGGCGGCGTTGATGGTTGCCATGGCTCTCCTGCCTTCTGCTTGCTAAGCAAGAGGCACACTACTTTGGTAGTCTGGTCTGTAGGTGTGAGATGCAGCGAGTGACAGCAGGAGAGTGTTGCCTTCGCTCTCGGCTTAAGTGTGGCTGCAAATCGTGTTAATTCTTCAGGCATTCTGCAGAATCGCTGCATTTAGGTGTGGCTGCCAGTTGTCTACTTGTCTGGTTATCCATGCGTTCATGCCCTATCTCCTCTCAGCCAATGGGCGCTCGCCACCTGGACAAGTAGATTTCCGTCGAAAAGTAATCATTCGTTTGCACCGTGAGGAACAGAGGAACACATCATCACCCCTGCCACCAATTTAGATACACAAAAATGCAACGATGTCTGCAAGGCACAGGACCACAGATCTAAATCTTGAACAGCATGAAATGCTTAATCTGCAACAGTGGGTGCCACTTCCATCATTGTTTCACGGAGAGTGACCCTGAACCTGAACCTGCGTATCGTTTTCTTCTCTAGAACTGAAACTAGAGCCATTAATACATCGTACAACGTTACAACACACACAGGACTACGACGAGCTTCCTTTGATTTTTAGCTCGTCCGGCGAATCGAAACATATACGCCGTGTAAAAAGTAAAAACTGAGACAAGATCCAGTTGATTCAGTTCGTGCCAAGACACGAAATCCTAACCTGGCAATCGTGTCAAAAAGGAGAGGAAATTTGCTACGAGTGCGAGGTACTCCTGAAGCGCGCCTCGTTCTTCTGGACGGCGGCCATGATCTCACGCTGCGCCGGCGCCCTCGACGGCGACGCGACGAGGGCTTCCCATGCCGCCACCGCGGCGCCGTCCGAGTACACCTCGTGGACGCAGTCGGCTTCGTCGTTGAGGCCGCTCACCCTCTCAAGGCAGCCGATCTCGTTGGTGTCCACCAGTAGGTTGCTCTCGCCGTCCTTCCATCCTATCAGCTGCAGCAAGCGAGAGAGAGAGAGAGAGCCATAGGTGAATTCTCAATTCTCAATGTGAATAATGTTGTAAAAACCGGCCCTGATAACGACATCGGTAGCGGAACATGGAATGGTGTGGTATGAAACATGATCCTCTGTATTAACTGCAAAGGAATTTGGTTACGGACATGTGGGCCCAAAGGGTGATGGGCCCATGTGTCAGTGACCAAGTCACAGAATCCTCTACTACATACTACAGAGGATCACGTTCCGGTGTGGAAGTAGCTCACCTTGGCGGCGCCAGTGGAGTTGGTGCAGTAGAGCCTCGCGTTGTCGACGAGGTTGCAGTAGCTGTGGAACGCGGTGGCGAACCGCTTGTGGGATTTCAGCTGGGACTTCACCCTTACTGCTCTCCCGGTGATCACAGCTCTCCTGACAAATGCGATTAACCATGTCAAAATATGTGTTTAATTCTCTTTGTTAATGCACGGAAAATAGTGCATTTCAGTCAATGGTCCTGCCGAGTTCTGACAGATGGAAGTGTGATAATAAACAAACATAAACAAGCAGAATTTGTTTTGAGCATAAGAAAAACAAACAGATTTTCAGTGATGTAGGGAAGTAGGAAAGTTCTGAAGTGCACCTGATTCCCCTGACAACTGCAAGATAGGCATCACAGACCACACCGACGAGCTCGATGCGATAGGGCTTCCTCGCTCTCATCTCGCCTTCTTCGTCTGTACTGGAGTCCTCAACTGGCTCCCAGTACTCCTCAGTGATCGATCCGTCCTCAGTGACCTTGTAGCCAACACCCATTCGGTACCGTTGCCGGTGCACAGCCCTGGCCATGGTGATAGTCTGCTGGACAAATGGCTCCCACGACAGGGTGCCGTCCATGATCACGTCCCTCCCTTCGTTGAGGGCGGTCACCAGAAGCGATGACGCTGCATCCATCGATGACTGATGCACCTGCACCGGAATTGAGGGTTACTAACAATGAAACATGACAATGAAGTCATGATGCAAGGCCTGATGAGATATAGCTAGTTCTCTTTGGGTATGTTACTTGTTTCAGGCTTTTGTCATGTCTAGAGTGTACTGTGTAGATACGAGGTTGTGGGTTCGCTTCTTACATATGAGAAATTAAACTGAGTAAATGCAATTGTAAATTTTGATTTGTCAACTAATGGACATGTGTCATTTTCCTCACTGACTGATATACTGGTATTAGCACATATGGTAGTAACTAGTAATATATGCTAACAAATACCAGTTCCGCTGTCTGCAGCATGTCATTGTGGTGGCCTCTTGAGCTGATGGCTCGATATATAACATCGGTTTCCTTAAATGCATCTGCCTCCACAACCACTGCATTTGCAGCTGCTCCAGACCAGAATGCTCTGCAAATCAAGAAATAGGCAGCAGCGTGATAAGCCTTCTGAAAAGGTGGAGTATTTTATATTCTTTAGCTGTTCTGGCTTCAATAAAAAAAGTCCAAGCAATGTTTTTTTTCCTCCAAATCAATGCTTACATCTTGCCAATTCTCATTCACCTAATCTACATTTCTAAATGGCCATGTGTATTGGCCTGCTGGTTGCCATACAAGATCAGTCTATTTTTAGCTTTTCAGAAATATTGGTTGCAGAACATACACAAAAAGGGAGATGAAAACAGAATGTCGAGTACGGAAGTGAACAACTTACTCCTTGAGTATATCCTTAAGCACAGTGCTCTTGCCAGCTCCCATTCCACCACCCATCAAGAGTAGAACCGGGCTGCGATCACAATGCGCTGCTGGAACCATCACATCACTCCGTGGTGTTTCAACATGGGAAGATAGTCCTATGGCCTTCAGCTCCTCCACCAACGTGGAGAACAGTCTGGTTACCTTTAAGTTTCTTGTAACCCTCTCAAACCTCTGTTTCCTGAATTTAGTGTAGAGTCAGAAGCTAGATCCGATTTTTGAGTTTCAATGCCAGAGAGTTAGAATACATCTACTTTAATACAGGGATTGAATTGTAACTGGTTATAAACATGATTTTCAAGACATAAGAGACCATGCTAAATCTAAGCTGCAAGTATTTTCTCCATTTGAAGTTCTTCAGTTGAACTTCAGTAACTAGTAACTACTACCAATGTACTTTTCAAAGGAACATCATCAGCGTGAGGTTCATGGAATTTTATTATTTCAGTAGATTAATACGTATTTTATATATGAATTCATCGCAGTTCTCATCCAGCCAAGGACTTCTATTGACAAATTAAGAGTCATTTAAAACTATTTTGTGTCACAGCTCGCAAAGACACAAACTAAGCCACGTGATTTAGCCATGCCTCCAGTCCTAGAAAAAACTTTCTCCAGAAAGTCTTGGATCGAACTTAAAACGTGGATTATTAAATATGGCAGACCAAACGTAGGGGTAAATAAAGTAACCACAGTATAGTCTAGGCACATGCTTGTCATCTAAATCTCACTGCTTTGACTTCAAATGCGCAGTTTCTGCGAAAATGTCCATTTTGGGCACTGCGGTGATCCAGTGAAAGGTTTGATCAGATGGGAAGAAAATAGAACAGTCAACAGAATAAATAATTTAAACTCCAGCAATAAGTGCTTCCAAGGAGCCAGATCCAGCATAACATTGAATGAGAGATTCTGCAAATATATGATAGCCCTACCAAAATACTTGCACAAAGAGCGCTCCAAACATGAGACCATAATAGTTGATTAATAGTGCATCCAAGTCAAGTAAGAAAAACTTGTGCTGTAGTATAGTAAGAAGATACTGCAAGCTAAAGCACAAATGCTTGCCATAAAAAACAGATGATAGACAATGACTGTGCATTAAAATATTTTAAACTACCAAGCATGTGGCTTAAGGACGATTAATTACCTAGTGGCCTCTAATACCATGTTCCTTAGCTTCCTTTTAGGAGCACCTTCTACAGTCAAAACCTGTAAAACCGCCACTGTATCAATATGTAAAATTCAGCAGAAAGAGTTTAACAGGTAAGCAGTACAAGATAAAGGCATTAGGTCCTAACCCCTTTACCTGAGAAATTATATAGGTTGCATAGTTCCAATGGAAAGAGAAGTAGCCAAGTATACATTTGTCGAGTTCCTCAATGAACTTTACAATCAGGCTTTCGGGATCCTCGCTGTTTTGGAAGAATGCAAATATATTTTCTTCATAGCCCTTGTTCTTCCTCAGATAATCATAAGCTAGTGTACAGAGGTGGGGGCATTCATCCACATGGTCAAACCCAATTTGCCTAGCTGAAAATTGCGACATATTTGTAAGATTGCAGAAAAGGCAAGAAGGTGGGGATACAAGTGCAGGTCCCAAGATCATAAAGTGACAAAAGAATAAGATGCGATGTTGTGCTACAACTCAACCCACATAGAATATGCCATTATTTGGAATCTTGCTAGTGGCGTTCATGGGGGTAAACCACATAATCTAATGCCTTACTGCCAGTTCCCCCAAAATTTTGTATACGCAAGTTGCCACTAATCAATCTCCACGCTAAACATAAATAAATTACCTATCTAGATGCGTGTGCCGCTGCGCACACTCGAATTCCGCGCTGTATCCAGATTTTATGGATTTGACAGAGTGAGCAAACAAAAAAAGGAACCCCGAACGAAATCGGCCGTACCGCAATATCCCATACAAAATCGTGAATTCCTACCAATTCGATAAACAAGAACACAAAGATAAGCATGAATCACACATTCCAACGGTGAAACATGTGCAGTTCTCTCCGAGAATCATGGATGGAATTGGGCTCTTGCAAGTCAATGTGCAGCAGCCAACAGAGAGCAATCCATTCAATCGGCAGTAATAATTCTCAAAAGGAAAAAAAAATAAAACCCACTCAATGCTTAACCAAGTAATGCTCGCGCCTCGTAGGTATTCAGAAGTGAAATCTCTATATCCATTATCTAAAAAAAACGGAAGTAAAATATTACTACTGCTGCTACAACCAAAGCTGGGTAGTAGCTAGAGTGAGGGCGAGGCCGTACGTACCGACGTAATGCGAGAACCTCTCCATCTCCTGGACGCGGCAGGAGTCGGACACCAGCAGCCGCGGCGCCGCCGCTGGGCCATACTCCCTCATGATTCCCCCCTCCCCTCCCTCCTCGATCCTCAGCCGCGGGGCGGATCAACGACGACGGCGAGCGCCGAGCAAGCAGCAATTAATCCCCCACCACCAGCTAATTAAGCTACCGACAAGGGACGACGACGCCGCGCAGCATCGTGTCGCGCCCCACCTCTTCCCCTTTATACCGCACGTGCGGGGGTGGCGCGCGCGCGGGAAGCGGGAGGCGTGCTCCAATTTCCCCGCGGAAATCACGGGCGCGCGCCGCGGGAGATGGCGATGGCGGGCGGCGCGTGGAAGAAGACTAGACCGTGGAAGGATGAGGAGCAAGAGATCGAGGTGGATCTAATGCTCTCTCCATCAGTAAATATTTATTTGACGAACAAAGGAAGCATGATATGTGTATACTACTCCTACTCTAATGCTCTCTCTATCCCTAAATATTTATTTAACGCCGTTGATTTTTTCATATACATTTAACCGCTCGTCTTATTTTAAAAATTTAGCGTAATTATTAATTCTTTTTCTATTACTTGATTCATCGTTAAATATACTTTTAAACAAATATATAACTTAGCATATTTTAAATAAGACGAACAGTCAAAGTTGTGTCAAAAAGTTAACGGTGTCAAATATTTAGAAAAGCAGAGAGTACCATGGCGCACAGGGGCGGTGGCCGGTGGAGGGTGGCGCGCGAGCGGGCATGTGCCAACAACGAGCGGAACGGCCAATGGCTGCCTGGAGTTGGACCTACTGCTCCTTGACATTTTCTCATCAGGCTCTATCTGACGACCTCCTTTGCTTGCAGTTGTAGCCCATGCTGGGGGTGCCTGATGATTGGGTCCAGAAATGATTTTGGCTGAATTTTGGTAGATAAGATTATGAGAGATGCAAGTATGCAACCACCAATGATGGATGGGTCAAAAAGTAATATTTTAGATTGGAATTTTGGAGGAGAGAAAGCGAACCATCATTGCACCAGTGCAACGGCTAGGAATAGGGGACAGAGAGAAAAACAAAGTACTGGTCAGAGAGAGAGAGTGAGAGGGAGAGAGAATTGCTGATTGCTATGGGCCTCTATGATAGCGAACTTGCTTGCGGAACGAGTATGATAGACAAGTTAATGGACGTATGCTGAAGAAGTAAAGGCCCCTAGGGATGAGAAAAAAAGAATTTATGGGAGTTTAAATTGTTTTTTACTAAATTCCAGGAAGCCGCAATTGTAGAAATGGATAGGTAAACGAGAAAGCGCAGTAGCAGGTAAAGTTTGTCACTATTGTCACGAGTCAGGTCAAAAGTATCTTCCAATACCATAAGAACCAATCTAATATTCACTCCATTAAAAAATATAAGCATCTACGATGGGATAAGCATTTAATGATAAAATAAGACAATACAACCCCTAATACTTATATTATCCCAAATGCTTATATACCTAAAATATCGTACATGATGTTTTCAGTAGGACGAATATGGACATGGACTAAGGGTCTGTTGTTTGGTAGAGTTCAAGCTCTAGCTCTACCTCTTATAGAGTCTAATCAAACGATTTTGACTCCACAAAAAATATGAGCAGAACGGGTGGAGTGATTTAACAAAATGAGCTACTCCTTCCGTCTTAAAATATATCAAGTTTTAGTATTCAAATTTATTCTAAAATATAACAATATAGGACTTTTACCATTAAACTACCCACATTGTCTCTACTATTTGTCGTCCTTATTATAGCTAGTGAGTAGTCCGGGCCTATACCTCACACATCCCAAGAAGACAATCAAGTCTTTTTATTCTTCTCCTTAAATTTGTTATATTATGGGACAGAGACAGTAGAAAGGTAAAGCTAAGTTTATGCCGCTCCATAACTTCACTCCACACTTATTTTTAGAATTTAGAGCTCTATTAGACAGGACCAGGAGAACAATTAGTAGGCCAAACTAGAGACCGGAAAAAAGGAATTTTATGGGAATTTTAACTACTTTCTGTGATATTCCAAAAGCCGCCGTAATTATAGAAACGGAAATGCATGCCCAAAACCAGAAAGCGCGGCATACCCAGCAGCAGGTCAAGTCTGTCCACTACTCTGAGTCTGGTCAAAGTACGTGAACAACAGCTAACAGGTAGACTGGACCAATATCACCTGGGGCGAGAAAAGATCCAAACGGGCCAAAATCCAAACAACTTTGCACCAACCTTTCGATTTTCGAACGGCGCCCTCGTCGTCGTTTACACGGTTCACACCTCCCAGTATTTCTTCTTTAAAATCCATTAGGAAAACGAAGAGTCACACTATATCAGAAAAGCACTCGATTTAGCATTAACCAGCCTAAACACGGCGAACGCTTTACAGAATGTAACCCTTTGCCCTTTTGGAATTAAAAGTTTGGAATTACAGGCCATGACACGGCTCAGACCCAGACTGAACATCTATTACAGGTAACAAGCATTATTTTCGTTTGCAAGACTGTATACAGGCGTCATCACTTCACCAGCGACCGTTGGCATAGCGGCGATGATACAAGGAGCCTCCGTTTAACTCGCTCGCCAAATTGGCGGTGTAGTCCGGTATCTGCTGGGGGAATCCATTTGTGCCGACTCCATGGTTCACCGACGATGGATTAGGGGAGCCATTCAGCCAAGCCTTTGGTGCACTCATGTCAGACAAGCCATTTGAATAAGCATCCAACGAGGGAAATTGCCTTTCCCTCGTCCCCTGGAAAGCACTCATGTCATAGGTCCTTGAGAATCCCTCATCGTAATAAGGCTCGGTCAAATTAAACCGCCCAGGGCTGCTAGCAGTAGCCATTTCTGGATCTGCCATGCTGCCTCTTAACAAAAACGGCAAAGGCAGACCATATGCATGGTAATCATGACCAATGGACTCTGGCATACTGCCATTGCTTTGTTCCTCCTCAAGCAAATCATTTATGATGTCAAGGTGGGGAAATTCTTCCGCTAGTGCCCCCTGAGGTTGTTGCAAGACAAAATCAGCAGGACTCTCAGCTTGGAACTGTCTAGGAGGTTGCGGTCCTCCAAACCTGCTGGATGTTTCTGTTTCTGCGCCCCTTGCTTGCAGAAAATTAACATTCTTCCAAGGTTGTGGATATGTATGAGAGTTGGTTGTTTGTTGGTATGCCAAGTCGTCCCTCCAGAGATGTTTGTCGACATGCCTGTTACCATTCCATGGTTGCCAGCTATCATGTGCTTCTGGCTTTCCCAGTCCATGCCTACCAGAGAACTGGTCGTTCCGTCCAGCAGGAGGCATCGTCACCGACATAGTTGGTGCATATGTTGAGAGCGGCTGTGAAAGGGCAGTACCTTGGGCCAGAGAAGTTGACTGATATGCACTACTTGCTGGGGCTGTACTGCGCCCATGCTTTCCAATGGTGGCATTACGGTAGGTCTGTGGAATGTAAGCTGGTGCAGAAGGGGAAGGATCATTTCCTGATCTTCGAGTTGCTTCACTCATTGAGCGTGAAAGCAATGTGGAAACTTGTACTTGTGTAGTTGGTACAGTTGATCTTGGGGCAGGGAACACAGGGGCGCTTGAAGGTCTTGATGTTGCGACAGCAATGTCAGAAACTGGGGGAGATGTGACCCTTATGACAGTAGTCTCTTCTTGAGCTTCAGAATTAGATGTGGTAGAAGTTTGTGGCAATTCTGAAGAAAGTGAGGTCGCTTTATCAACTTGTGTCAATCTTGGAGGGACTGGGACGGGTTTATCAACTTGAAGTGATTTCACTGAAGGAAGGGATGTATCTTTAGCAGCTGTTGGTGACCTGGGGGGAGCTGGACAAGCTTTTTCAACTGGTGGAGATTTTGGAGGAACTGGAGTAGCATTACCAACTTGTGGAGATTTTGGAGGAACTGGAGTAGCATTACCAACTTGTGGAGATTTTGGAGGGACTGGAGTAGCTTTATTAATTTGTGGCGATCTTGAAGTAAGAGGAACCTCTTTCTCCACATCAGCTGGAGTTGATTTTGAGCCATTAGTAGATGCTTTAGCTTGCAATGTTGACTTTGGTACATGATCTTTATTGGAAACTGGATCAACTCTAGTTTTGGCAAGGGCCATACCAGATACAGCTTCAGTACTCTTTGTGACCGCCATGACTGAAACAGATTCCTCTGGCACGCAATTTGTCAAGGGATCATCCTTATTTGGTGTTCCATTAGCTTTTACATCCATTTTAACTTCTGCAGACTGCTCTGGGCTCTTCAGAACGTCAGATGTCTCCTCCACAGGACTGGATGAGGGAGATGAGCCACTTGTCTTTGCTTGAGCATCCATGGCTTCAAAATGAGCTTGGAGAAGTTTTCTCCCCTCAATATTTTTCTGAAACACACAGATTAAAGCAAGTTATATACACTTATAAGTGAAAACAAAATGGAAGAGCTGTTCAAACTGACAAAAAAAATGAGATCAAAATTCATCAAGACTAAGTCCATAGCCATAGGCATGAAATATAGAAGATACATATATATCGTTTACCTTTTCTGTATTAAATTTTAAAATATGAATTGCACGAGTAATGGTCAGAAATGAATATTCCATAAAATTGACATATATGATATTTATCCCATTTAAAAAAACAATGTTCTAATTTCCGTGGAAGGCCATGTCAGAAATAGAGCAGTTGAACTTCACAGTTGAGAACATGATAAAGGGAATTATTAAAAAAAATGTGTAACTTTACCTCATGAAGACGCTGCCCCAGCTTACGAAGTTTGTCCTTCAAGGTGAGTAGAACAGTATCTTGGTCCAACTTTGGAGCTGTGCCACAGCTAGAACTATAGCGAGCTGAACCACCAGTTGAACTAGAAGGAGTACCCTCACCTTCCTCAGCAAAGCTGATAATGCTTATGCCCTTGTTACGCTGATTTTTCCCTCTGCACATTGGTCCAATTAGAGCAGATGCCAATTTTACTACTAAAACAATGCAAACCTTAGAAACTAGAATCCACCTACCTGTTTTGTGTCATGCGGTTTTTACTGTCTGACAAATTATTTCCTCTGCTGTGAGTGCCGCTTACATCAACAGAGTCAGCCAAAAAAGGCAGTGAGTTAGCCTCCATGGAGGAAGCTCTATTTACCTTTTGTGCACTGCTAGCAACATCACTCAGGCCATTCATTTGTCTAGGATTTTTGTCACCTGAGTCTAGTCGGTGCACCATGACTGAACTATCTAGATCGTCTTGCATATCTGAAGCACCTTCTTCAGAGGTATCAACCTTTGTTGTCACTTCTTCTGCCCGCTTAGATGGTAAGCCGTCACTATCATCAATCACAGTCTCATCATTAAGTCTTTCCATAATCTTTGCTTCAAATTTTTCATCTCGTTCCTTGTCTTTAACCTTACGATTGTTCTTCTTTTGTTTGGCCTGAAAAAGAAAGATTCAGCATAAGTGGAAAAAACAAGAAGACACAAAAGCAATAAGCATCACATTAAGCTACTAAGGAGTACTAAGGACATTAAATATAGAACACATCTGACAAATGAAACTATGTAACGAACCTACTGAAACTTCAGACCAGTTGTACCAAGTAATGAGCAATAGACAATAATAAATGTTCATCTAAAAATGAGGGCTGTTCTTCGAGGATAGCACTATTACAAGATTTCAGAAGATAACTTCTTGTTACTCAGTACTAACTGTGCTATGTTTTCATTTGTAATATCATGAGAAGGGAATTCAGATGCTAAGGTAGCACAACAGCTGTAAAACCAGCAAATAATAAAAGCCAATAATTATAATATGTTAGGCTTGCAAGAAATAATAATATGGAACCATATGAACCCATAATATCAGAAACTACAAAGAATATAGTTCCTAGTTAAGCTGAGATGACCAAAAGCGAACACCTCTCGTAGGCTGTTATACAATAATAAGTTTGACACATCTGTCCAGTCTGTATGGTTTTATCAAAGGTACACTGGACCCTCGCCAAGTAGAGTTACTCAACATGTGTTTTTAACTTGCATCAACTTTTAGATAAAATAAAGACAGAAAGTAAGTAAAAAAATTAGAAAGTTGCTAGCCAGCATCCATGAAAAGCCAGGTGCAACTTAACAAAATAAATAGAGGCTGGTTTTAAGCATCAACAATATAGTAATAAATTGCTCACTGAAACTTGCCTAGCATGGAAGGATGGGAATGTGGAAAATCCAACCTAATGAGACTGGAAAATCCACCTTTTTGATGCATAACATAATTCAACTAAATCACAACAAAGATTGTAATCCTGATTCTAATAATCAGTAAGCAATTTAAGTTCAATAAATATTGGTTGAGCTCCAGAAGATCCTAGATAAAATCACATAGAAGAGACAATATGACACTAATATAATGAAACAAAGGTTCATAAAGAATATGACCTGTTTCTTCTTTGCACGCTTATCTTTTTCATTTGCACCACCACCGGTGCCACCACGCTTCCCCTTCGTCTCATTTCCAAGAAGCCATGCCTCCTCCTCCTCCTCTCGAATTAACTCTTCTTGCCTCTTCAAAGCAACAGCTTCTTGGTACGAAACTTCAATTCCACTAATATAATAAAGGGCAAGGATGAGGACAAATACTGATTATCATTAAAGACTATTCTGCAGTTTCAAAATATTCAATTACCAAATTTACTTTATAAGCAGGGTAAAAGAGATGTTGTATTTTGTCTAAAAATATTCTATTTAAAATTAGAAAAACATATATATGCATCAGCTTAATACAAAATTGGGACAGGCAGCTTTATAGAATTCCGGTAGTTTCTTTGTTTTTGTCTCGTACATAATCTATGAATTTTTTTAGGTCAAACAACCCCATTCAAATGCCCAAGGCTCTAAACAAACCCCACCTAAATAGCTTAGAATCCAAGCAATTAGTAGCAACTATCGATACTGGCCAAGAAAAAACACTACATTGAAGTAACAAAAAGTAAAACAGCCCAAACAAATATCTCTTTACCTGAATATATGAGAGAGCACAAATGTTTCAAGTATCTTCCGACCAAGCTCAGTTAGGCGTCTTTCCTCGCGCTCCATGGAAATTTTGTTAACCTCACCAGAAGTGCCATCCTACAACAATGAGCATAGTTAGACAGATTGCAAAGACAAACCTCTACTCAGCATTAAACTGATCATCTATACAATATGAGTGTGTTCCCAATAATTTTCTAGGGGCATTAAATTTATACTGACATGATTAAACTGGAAAAAAAATCATGTTGCAATCACTACCTTCATGCGACTCTGGGAACATTTGTCATCCTTCGGAGATACAGGTTGACAAGGCAGTGGTTCTAAGGCTGCTCTCTCAAGTAAATCTATAACATCACTGGCCAGAACAAACATGTCCATATCAACATGGATCATGGGTGCAGGCAATTCATTTAGGTCTGCTAGTATTCTCCCTTTCTTGCCCTTGCTCTGGTATTCAAGCGCCTTCAAGCCCGTATACAAAGAATCCATCACTAATGTTGAAGTAACCTCTTTCTCCACAAAAAAATGCTTCACTAATACTTTTAATATAACATCAGTCTTCTCTCTGGACATCCGATGCCTAGTACTTGGGTCGATTGCCGACCAGAAAGCACAAAAACTGAAAAGCCAATGAAGATCCATTTTAATGGATAGTAATTAGACAAACATTGCAGCAGATTATACTGGAAAAGCTAATAATCAAACCTGGACCATCTCGTTTTGTCCTCAATCAGCTTGCTAAGTTTATTTCTTCGTTCCTCAACAAAACGGCGGTATATTGACTCGATGTTTGTCGTATAAACACGGAGCAATTCTCTTCGATAGGGACGATCAAGGCAGCGAAATGGTTTGTCCACCTTCTCCCTTAGATATTAAATACAGCGGGGTAAGATGTTAGATGATACTATGTAGTCAATTTATATCAACAACAGAAGTGGGCAAACTATCTAATATATACAAGAAATAGAGCTTAAATTTTTCCGGTACGAGCTACAAAAGGCTCAGAGATTAGGACAAAAAATGAGAAGACGGAACAGGTTCAATAAATTTCCAGTGTGAGCATTACAGTAGAATCAACAGGAATGCAATTGAATAAAGAAACAATACTTTTAGATAAATTGGCAGACTACCTGTAGACATTTCAAAAATATTGTTCCCGCGATTAGGACATGAAGCAATAAAGGACACTCTCAAATGAACCGACCTAATAGTTTTATTAAGTAGAGACAAATTAGAAGCACCATGGTGCAAAGGTTAGCTACCAGTTGTTGGTACTGACAGATTAGCTACCTGATAACTTGAACCTGAGCTATGATTTCGAGAACATCATCAACAAGAAAACCATCCTGAATCTTTGACAACTCCATAAATTTTTTCCATCCCCAATCATGCTCCTTCTTCCAGAATTTATGCAAAGTATCTACAAAATTTACTTTAAGACCTGAAGCTGGCGAGTAGATAGTATTGTAGTTTCCTAGGAATAGAACAAGCCAAATTCAGCTCACCCGAGTATTTTACTTTCTTAGGATCTACATTGCCTACAGCTATAGTGAACTGCGCAAAATGGCTCCACCCTGAAAATGTAATATTAAAATCAGATAAAAAGTCCATGGTGCACATAAGATAGCAGCAAAGACTATAAAATCAAACCTGGGAGAAGTTTGTCATGATTAGCAACACAGAGAAAAAGTGATAGGTGGTGGGAGACATCACATCCTTGAGGGTATACAAGAATATACCTGTAAAATAGTAGGTACAAAGAGAAAGGAGTTAATAATGGGCATATAGAAATAAAAAAATATAAACTGGAAAAAGAGACGAGATCCTAGATATGTTTCTATGGCCCTCAGCAAAGATTCCTGAAGCAAACATATCTGGTGACCACGAAAGCCAAAACCATAAAGAAACAACACGGGTTTCTACACATACTATGTACACAGTTTTTTTTTTTTTTAACATAGTAGGCAACTAACAGGGTTGTCAACTGCCAATCCTCGCTCCTCAAACCTAACAACTATACAGCCATCCATATGAAATAAATAGCTGCAATAAAGAAAAGTAAGCCTAACATTGAAATATAATGGCAATGAAACATAGGACAAAAAAAAGGTATGCATTGTTATCAAAATCTACAACTTAAAGAGCAAAAAAATCATGCAAGTTTACATTTCCTGGTGACAATCTAATGTCAAAAACACATATATGATACTAAGTTGTGCTTAAATATGGTTTGGGTCCATAGGCAGGAAGCATGGTGAGATCAGAATCAACACAAATAGCATTCTCTAGGCACCAACATAAGAAAAATAAGGCATATTCAAAAAAGGTAATTAATATGTACAGGATAAAGGTAATCCAACAGAAAAGCTATCATGTGCAAATCAAGCATGCTAGGCTATTCTAGTGAAAGCACTTGCTATAAACTGAACGCAAACTGAACGTAGATTGATTTCAAATGGAAGACCCCCCCCCCCTCCCTTCCTCCTCTTATGTCAATGATCCAATGTAAACTTCAAACTAGATTGATTGCAAAAAAAATGTTCAGGTATCACAAGGAAAAAGCAGAAAAAGAAACATGGAGAACATGATTTCTTAACAATTGTCACCAAGCACTTTACCATTTGTAACCACCAGCTTCAAATGGCTCACTTTTCATTTCTCTCTTCTTCTCCTTTGAAAAATTTTCAATTCTCCAAGTGTACCGCCCAAATAAATCACAAGGTTTGGGGCCTACAATGGTAGTTCAGAGATGAGGTTAGAACAGGGCAAGAAAAAACAACTTCTAGAGAAAAACAGAGCATTAAATGTTGACAATAGCTTGAACTTAATACAGGTATAATAGAACAGCAGGCGCATCACCTATTTTAATGCCCTAATCATATTTAATGCTGTACAAAATATAAGCTACATCAATGACAATGATATACCAATAACACTTTGAAGTAGCGTAAAAAGAGATGATAAAAGAATAGATGTCTTGTATAGATGGGAAAAACATTGAGTTTGTGGAAGAAAGTCAAGATGGACACTTGTATGGGAACTGACAAGAAAATGGAGCATCACGACTCATTAGATCATATACTCAAGATTCAGCCAAGTATTTATCACATGATATCTCTTTAGTACCCCCTCCAAAAAAGATATAACGAAGTAATCATCAGAACAATAAGGTAAATAATTAAATATTATTTGGGGACAAGAACTTTCAAAGTTAAGTCAACTAGGTACACATGGATACCCTCAGCAAAAATTACAAAATAAATTTGTTTGGCAAGAAATTATCTTGTCAAAATTTTTTATTTTTATGCAACATATCAAACTCTAGTACACATGTTGCCTTAGTTCAATTATAAATGTCTTGAATCAGATGGCATTTCTACTATAGTGAGTACGGCATGATGACATCACTCTTTTTTCTTCAGAGATGGACATTAGGATAAAGTTCTGCATGATTATAAGACATGAATAAGATCTGATATAGATTTCCAAATGTGAGACTCATGCCAAACATCATTCATGATCATACCCACATAACGTAAGAGCGAGTAGCTTTTTCAATTGTGGTAATGACGTAAGAGCGAGTAGCTTTTTCAATTGTGGTAATGCCGTAATGATAGTCATACAAAGCATAACAAAAAAAACTAGCTGTTATGGCACTGCCTAATTAACAAATCATTACTCTCTAGCATCACACTGTAATTTATGCCAACACATAACCCATGTATCACTACTTTATTGGAACTTGCTTAATTGGCAATGTACTGTCCCCATTTTATTTCAAATGAACTGTACTAAAAATGTCTATTTGATTGAACTCTTGAGTCTTGATTGTGAAATAGTTGCTTCATTTTACATGAGTTCATTTTCTTTGATGAAACAGTAGTTATTGAAAGCAGCGAAAGAGGTTGAGTGAGCATATCCTGGATGTATTTCCTTCCCATGGAACTACCACACTGCTTCCTATGCATGGAAGTTTTCAAACATTCTGTAAAAGAAATGAGGATGTAAAGGGACTCATCTTCCCTGTCCCCCGCTTCATATTCCCATCTCTGTTCCTTTAGTATCAACGACTGAGATTTCTATCGATGGGACACACACGATCAAACCATCTCCTTCCTCAGAAACTGGCAAGGAGTTTATCCCAATTCCCATCCACCATCATCCTCAAACCTCGACAAGCAGTTTATCCATGCAATATTTTAAAACACAACTCAACTGCATTTGAAGAGAACAAAAGATACATTTTGCATGAGTGGTTTACACTTCCTAATGCCTATTATTAATAATTTTTGCTGCCTCCCCCCAAAAAAAGCCAACATATTAAGCATGGCATTAGCACTGTAACAGGAGGAAGCATACCTGTCAAATGTTTTGATACTGGACCAACAGATCATTTGGGTGTAGATCGATTAAATTAAAAATGAATCGGCAGGCATATAAACTATCTTTTTTGTAATAGTGGCCGAGTATGTACACATATTTTGGTGTGAATCAAAATAAAGAGACAAATGCAAAGATGTGATATAGGATAATTACTAGAAATCATGCTTGGCTGCGTAACACTATGATATAAGATCATTACTAGAAATCATGCTTGGCTGCATATCATTCGCCTCTATATTACAGGTTGCCTCCTAGCTGTGTAGTCGTAGAAGAGATATACAAGAGGTTGGGTTCCATGCAAGAATTAAAGCTGGTTCACAGCATGCAGTTATCTCGTCATTCAGTTGAAGCACTGGTCAAATGCCTAGAAGAGCAAACCCCATCTGGAACGAGCAGTGTTAAATGGAAGATGCAGAGCTGAACAAAGTAATAGATGAAACAGGATTGAAGGCTTTATCTTCTGCTTTACCCCGCGAAAAAGAATGTTTCAGGAATTCTTCCCAAAAAGGAATTGAATTTTTAATTCGGGAAGGAAGCATGGAGGTAGTAACGTTCAGCGTAAGTATTGCCCCCTCATTAATTATTTCTTAAATTGTCTGCTTCCTTGGTTGATGTATCTTGATTACCGAGTACCTTGATTAATTTTGCGAAATGAAGAGTGCTAGGCTGCTAGCCAGCAGTGCCTTCAGTTGATAATTTACGGATTCTCTCTCATAAATGACCTAACCACATATTTATTAAGGCTACAAAACGGCCTCATCTACGAGAGCACACATGTCTACTGTCTTTTGGAATCTGAAGATAGATACTCTACAACAGTAGCTGTTTCCAGTATCTGATCAAGAGCTTTTGTGAAATCCAGGGAGGCAGCTACAAGGTAGATAACGCTCACACTTGCAACTGAACGAGACGCATTGTGGATACAGGTGCCATGTCAACTAACTACTCAAGAATTTTTGTTATTTCCTCCGAGCCAGTCATGTTAAGCTCAAGTGGCGTTGCAACAGCACAGACCAAACACCTATTCATTATTACCATGTTTAAGACAAACAAGTGCATTCACTCACCAGGATCATCATCTTCACCGTCAGTGTCCCAAAAGGGCGGGGATGTCGAAGGGCTCTCGCTCTCCACCTGCTCACAGGATCGCCATTCCGACAACGACTCACCGGACAGGCTACGATCCTCATCCCTCATCCCAGCTGTGCTTGCAGCAGAATCATCGTTTGCCGCAGCACAAGCCATCCAGTAAACCTCCCGCTGCTTCAAACAACCTTATCCGCGGCTACATGCATGAACGACAATGGCATGAGCACACTTAAATGCTAACTAAATCGGCATGGATAATCTCCCAGCAGAAGACCTTTACGGAATCAAAATAGATTATCACTCCAAAACCATCAACAAACCCTACCCCTCACTCCCAACCCCCTATAAAAACACTTATACCACAACCCAACCAATACAGAACCTCCCAATTCGTGGAAATTCAGGTCAAATTTAACTAAAATGACAAAATCGCGCGACAGCCCTAGAACACCCCTCCCCAGAAGTAAAACAAAACCACCTATCATCCGATCAGGCAACCCCCCAACCTCCCGAAACCCTAATCCCCCCACGCGAGCCACCTCCCATCGGGCCGAGTAAACCCTCGCGGAATCCCCGATCTAGGTCAGCGGAAAGAGCGGCGACGCGGGCACGGGCTTTACCTGCCCCCCACGGCGCTGGCAGCGGCGGCGGCGGCGGCGGCTGCTGCTGCTTCTCCTTCAGGAGGACGCACGTGCCGCGGCGACGGCGGCGGCGGCGGCGGCGGGAGATGGGAACGGGGTTGAGGAGAAATGGAGGTGGAGAAGAAGGGAATATGTTTGGATTGGGGAATTGCGATTTGTAGCAAGCGAGACGGAAAGGAGAGGAAAGAGAAAAACAAGCAAACAACGGCTCGAGTCGAGTCGAGTGTGCGGTGCGGTGAGGTCAGTTTGGGTTTGGGTTTAGCTTTGCCACTTGCTTGGCAGTTGGCACGGTCGGTCTGATCTCCCGTCCCGTCTCCGCAGTGCGCGTGCGGCGTGCGGGGCGGGGGGCGAGAGGGGGGAGTCGGTCGGTCGCGTGGCTGTGGAGGACGATGACGGGGAGAGGCGACGGGTGGGGGAGAGTGACGAGAGAACGTGGGTGTTTGCTTGCGTTTTTGCCTTGCTTTGTGGACTTTGCTGCTCTTGTGTTGGTTTGGGCCATGTTTTACCCGCTGCGCCCTGAGCTGCCGGCCTGCCGACCCTGGGGATGGAATGGGATGGGATGGGATGGCGGTGGGGGTGACGGACGCACTGACGGTTGTTCTTATTTCTTTGTGAGTCACCAGCATTTCCCATTTGGGTTGTTTTTCTATGGGTTTTTTACAGCGCCAGATAGGAGTGTGTTGTTTTTATCTGTAATTGTAGAAGTGTGTAGCTTTTTTTAAGAAACATATGACACCGGCGTATGTTTTTCTCCGTTGAAGATAGCGGGGCAAGGGCACTCACCGACGACAGGTTGTGGGCGAATAGGGAAAAGAGAGGTGGGCAAATCCGTCGATGGCACCCTTTGGTGCCAGTGAATCCAAGCGGTGGCACAAGGGTGGTAGCAGAGGAGGTGAGCGGCGGCACCTTGCTAGCATCACTCGCGTGCGTGTGGCGGTGGTATGGGGAAGAGGAGGGGAAAAGATATGACATTAATGTTTGCATGAATCTCAAAGAATATCTAATCGTCCAAATTCACATGATACAAGGTGAGATTTTTTGGTGGTCCCTTCTCTCAAAGCATATGCATATCTATCACTGCTTCTGTAAATAAACATTGCATACTAGTTGGACATGACTATGGGTCAGTTGATATGGTAAGAATTATTTTGTGATCTGTTGAAAAAATATTTTAAATAGTTGGGACATTCAACAACACCCATTGGAACATCAATAACCTAATACATGAAACATAAACAGAACCCAATTGCAACATTAAGAAGACAAAAGAAAGGTTGCCATCTATATATATAGACTACTTCTTCGTCTTGGATGGTCGGATCTGGATGATGATGAATGACGTGACATCGTTAGCAGATGGCGGCAACAAGGAGAGGTGGGAAGTGCGGGATTCTGGCAACCGTCGGTGTTGTATCAAGTGAGCTTGGATATGGATATTATTGTGGGAATGCATATGGCAAGTACTGGGTAAGGAATAAGAATATGCATCGTTCGATTTACACATAGTGTATTCTTAGTATTGTAGTAATGGTTATAATAAGGTTAATATGTTGCTAACTTATGTAGGAGGGAAGAACGTGTAATTGGGAGGATTTTTCAGGACGTACGAAGTTGAGGGAACAATTGGGGAGGCAGTCGGAGCCACTAAAGAGTAACATG
>CM002483.1:16787393-16801533 GCA_000325765.3 Leersia perrieri | reverse complement strand
CGGCTGCAATATGGTGAGGAGAAAGAAGGGAGGAGAGAGAGAGGAGGCCGGCGTGCGGCAGTATGTTGCGCTTGTCGCGCCACCTCGCCTGGCGCGGCAAGGTTGTCGCGCCAGAGCATGTAGTGCGACAGCGCCGATGCCACGCTGGTGGGCGAGCCGGCGTGGTCCACGGTGGCACGCTTGCCGTGCCACTGCATGCGGTGCGGCAGAGTTGTTTCGTCGCGCCGCCCGTTTTGGCGCGGCGAAAAGGGTTACCCGGCGCAAATAAAGTTGCGGCCGGGTTTTTTTTATAATTATCTTTTTATTTTGGTTATTTTTTAAAAAAAAAATCGACATTTAGCGGGGCTGTGCAAGTGCAACCGTGGTTAGGCCCTTGCTCGGGCCGCATACAACCTTTGGCTCATTGGCGTTATTGAGCTAGTTGACGAGGAGACCCGACAACACATCCCTTTTTCGGGGAAACCTGGGTTGGACCCTTGCTCATGCTGCACACCATCTTGGTGATGATGTGTCGTGTTGTTTCGAGTAGTTGAGTACGGTTTTAAGGCACTAGGAGCAGCTCCCCCACATGTGTTTATCTTTTCTGTTTCGCGTGTAGTTTTTGGTTGCTAATTTGGTACTGCATTTAAACTCCTTTGCATGGTCGCCTTCCAACTTTCCAAGTAGTTCGTTCCAAACTAATAAACCGATCAATAATGTTTTGTAAAAAAATAATAATGACAGAGCAACCAAATCTGCATTCCCTAGCTAGTTTACACGATCTGTAACATGCACAACCAATCAATCACACCGCCGGTGCCGACGGCGTCGCGCCACCGGCCGGCCGTTCGAGCACCCCGGCGTGGGAGAGCAGCGCCCAAATCTGCGTCATGAACTCCCCTCCGGCGCCGAGCATCTCAGCGTGTATATCCACATTATCCGACGGCGCAAGGAACAACACAAACTCCGCCCAGAACTCAGCCAGCACCCGCCACCGCATCCCCTCGTCGCCGCCCACGGCCGCCGCGAGCTGCCCGCCGAGCAGCGCCGCCTTCTCGACGACCGTCGCGCTCCCCGCCCTGTCTCTCGCCCCCCTCATCTCCCTCTCCTCGATCTCCTGCATCCTCGCCATCACCTCGCCTTCCCCCCTGCACCCGCCCAGCTGCTCCCTCGCCTGCTGCACCGCGGTGTCGAATATCTGCTCCGCGTTGTAGCTCGCGTCGGGCAGCATCTCCGGCACGAACGCCACCAAATAGGCGCAGTAGTTCGAGAGCTTCCTCGCTACGAGCCTATCGATCACGTTCACTCCGACGTCATCGCCGTCTCCACGACGGCGGTGGTCGTGTCTCCCATGATCGGCCCAGTCGCAGCGGGTGGTGGCAATGTGCCACACGAGGATCTGGTCGGTGATCTTGGGCAACGCGCACGCCCACCCGAGCCGCGACGAGAGCCCGTGCCGGCGAAGCGTGGCGGCGCCGTTGCAGAGGTTACAGTAACTTTTCTTGAGCGACACGAGCACGGCACGCTTCACCTCCGGCGGGAGACGCTTTCTTCGACCACGCTTCTGCCCCTGCCGACGTGGCTCAACGAGGTAGAGCGTCACCCACGAGAGGATATTCCACGGCCGGTGGTCGAACCGCTTGAGGAGCACGTACTGGCCCACCTTGTCAGACCAGTACTTCGTCACCGGCGGCGTGATCGTCTCCTTCCACCAGAGATGACTACGTCGTCGGTGGTTCGACCACGGCTGATCATCACGTACACATCGGTACACCGTCTTGACGTATCTCCAATTCGACGAGAATCCGGCCACCGCCTGAGCCAGCTCGAGCCCGGCCGTGATGGCAACGACGAGCACGGTCACTGATCGGTCGAGGTCACGAACGCCGATGAGTAGCCGGTGGTAGGCCGGCCCGACGAGCGTGCCGAAAAGCGCCGTCCACACGGTGATGCCGGCGACGACCACGGCGATCGCGACGTAGGTGCGGGCACCGACGAGCACGATGTTGCGGGTGTAGAACTCGTCGTAGAGGAAGGCGAGCTCGGCGTCGACCACGCGGAACGCGGCGTCGGGGCCCGTGGCGTGGTCGTGGATGAGGCCGGCGCAGACGAGGTCGCGAGACTTGCGCGAGCCGGCCTCCGCCGGGACGAACCCGGAGAAGCGCCGCTTGAGGAGCTTGAACAGCGCGAAGGCGAGGCAGAAGTCCCTCGCCATGTCCTTCTCCACGTCGGAGTACCCGGCCTCGCCGTCGATCCACCGGAATACTCGGTCGATCGTCACCACCGACTTCGTTTCGCTCTGCCTCCTCATCATCTCTCCGCTCCCGCCGCCGTGGCTCGACGGCAACATCGTGTCCTCGCCATGAAAAATATACCTATATACAAAAAGGTTGGATATAAAAGAAGCTTTTATATCAATGGTATTAAGGAATAGGTGAGGCTTAGACCTAAGACTGCTAGCTCACAACTTGTGCTGTTAGTGGGTAGACCTTTCTCAAAGTGTTTTTTACGGTACTCCACTAAAGATGATAGTAATGTAGTAGTATTAAATATTAATTGTTGATTTTGTTATCATTTTTTAAAATGATTAAATATGGTGGGAGGACAACTTAGTAATTAACAATTCTTGTTTCCACGCCGCACAACGATAAGTTTACTTATACACTTACAACAAAACCAAGTAATTTTTCCCGTAATACCCTTTTACTATACTACTAAATAAATTAACAGGATGCATTAGAAATGTATTTTCATTGTTAGATCTAATATAATGGACGGTTCAAATGCAATCCGGAATACTTCAAAAAAATCATTCTCAAAAAGTGTACCTATAACCTCTCATCGTCTTCGGATCCGGCTGATTCTCATCACCATCAGCACCAGCAATCGACTCCTCAACATCCATGTAGTCAGCAATAACCTTCACCGACTGATCAGGCAAACTCGCCTTCACCATCTCAACAATCTTAGCCGAAGTCTTCAACACATTAAGTATCCAAAACGACCAAATCGCAGCACGATAACTCGCATTCCGGCCGGTAGCAGAGACAACGAGCCATAACACAAGAGCGGACTGGAGAACATGCTGGAGGAGGAGCTTCTTCCGCTGTGCGAACTCGCGGCGGCTGTGGACTGGGGCGGCGTAGGCGCTGGCCTGGATGAGGAGAAGCGCGGCGGCCCAGAGCACGAAGGTCTCGCCGCGGAATGGGCCGTCCTGGATGAGGCCCACGGCGTAGGAGACCACGACGTAGGAGAGGGAGTAGGCCATCCACATCACGCCGCGGAGCAGCTTGTCGCTGCTCCGGCGACGGGCGGCGCCGTACAGGACGAGCACGGCAAGGATGACGGCGCTGATGAGGACGACTATCTCTAGCCGTAGTAGCCGCCCTTCCACCGTGCTTAGCCTCTCCACGAATCCCCGCACCGCCGCCGCCGCCTTGATCGCCTCCATTGCTGGAATCGTGATCTTGCAGCAACCGAAGCAAAATCGAACACATTGCTATGCCATTATGGCGATTTGATCCATTGAAGAAGATGAACTGATGAAGAGATGGGTGATTGAAGAAAGAACACAAATGGGAAAGGAAGAGATGGGATTGAAGTGGGATGCAAGATTGCTTCATTCTTTTGTGAGGTGTGGCGGTGGCACTCCATGGAAGACAAGAATCTCTCATGGTTGCACAAATACATTTCGCAGAACCTTTCTTCTCTCTCGAGTTATCGCAGACAAGAGATCAGCTTATCTTTATGCTTTGGATCAATGAGGAGCAGAGCAGCTTCAGAAACCGCCGACCAAATGACCAGAGAAATGGCACCGGGGTGAAGAAAAGGATATGTCCGGTGCATACATATACACGGGAGCAAGAACTATAGATGCAATGGAGATGACCTGGCAAAGAAGCAAAACTGCAAGAAGAGTAAAATTTTAACCAGGGAAGATTGGTTTCGTTTTCAAAAGTCAAAACTCAACTCATCTATTCTCAATTTGTTTGAAAACTTTCTCTAATTACAGTCACGATGTCGTAGGGTTAACTGTCCAATAGTTTACTGGCTTGAGATGGTTGGACCCCATAAAAAAAACTCTTCTTTTTTAGCCAACAGGTTTGCCACATTTGCTAGAGTGGTGATGTGCAAAGGATCCAACATTCTGACATCTCGCCTCAAAAAGGAAACCATCACATGCAAAATACAAGTTCAATTATTTTTTTAGTGAACACTCAAAGGCACAAGCTTGGATCAAGCAAGGCCAGAAGGGATCCATGAACTTAACTAGTATAAGAACAGTGCTTGATACTAGAAGCATATATAGATCACCACAAAGGCACTGATCCTTTCAGAGCCAAAGGCCCATCTTATTTAGGAGATCAGTACTAATCCACTATAATACTACTGGGCTGCTGTTGGCATCTCCGCATGTAGCTTAACCTTGTTCGTCAGTTCATCCTTCATAGCACCAACAACCCTGTCTTTAACATCTCCCTCCTTCATAAACAGGAACGTTGGCATAGCCTCAACACTGAATTGCTCAGCAATAGGCTGTTTGTTACATAAATATTTCATTAGCATCAAAGCAGAACAATAAAAACAACATGACCAGAAAGAGTGTGGAGCATAAATACCTTCAATTCATCAACATCAACCTTCAGAAAAACAACGTTAGGATGGTTCTTTGCGAGATCAGCAAAAATTGGAGCAATGACACGGCATGGTCCGCACCATGATGCAGTGAAGTCAATCACAACCTAGTATGACGAAAACCAGGTTAAGACACTTTCGTAATATAGTTCATTTAACATTTAAAACTTCGACTATTATGCTTTCGGAAACGATATACTCCGTATAAATTAAGTGATTGTAATGGTCATCAACCTTCGGACCACATTGCCAACCTTAGGACTGGAAGTCTGTTAATTAAATTTCATTTATCACTTATCAAACATCTGCATCTCCGATTCAACATGACATGATTCTCATAAAGTATCCATGATTTCAGGGCTCTAGTGTGTTAGTTAATCATACGATTTTGGATGTATTTGTTATCTCAGTATGAACAATCGGAAGAACACCCTGAACCACCAGATAAGAGATGATCATGAATAACAAATCTTTTCTACTAGTATAATCGAAGTAAACACAGATATGAAATTCTGAAGTACTCTGCAATAGTCGTGTACCCAGCTTAGACCATCAGCAGACAGCATTGTATGTAAACTATCAACCACGTAGTTATAACTTATAAGGAAATTAAGCATCTTTATACACCGCATAAGGAAGAATTTGTAAATTACCCTGGTCCGCAACGATTTCCCATTGCTGTTACCCTCAAACTATTTTCAACCAATCCCCAGCTATGACCATGAGCATATAAACAGCTTATTCTTCTTTTCCTCTCATAATAACTAAGATCATTTTAAGTTAGAAATAATCTCTCTCACGGTCAGAGAACAGTAGATCCATCCTCTCTCAACCATAAAAAATAAAATAAACGCAAAAGCCCTAACTTGATTACACAAGAGTTTCTCCTTTTAATCACAAAATTGGATATGAACAAAGAAGATACGGCATACTAGAGCAGAATCTCGAATAACCCTAGAATAAGCACACCCGTGTGATTGATCTCAAAACTTGAGAACCAACAAGAGGAGGAAGATCGACGCCTTGATTAGTTACCAGCTTCTTGGCGGTGTTGGCCTCCTCGATCTGGATGGTCCACTCTTCCAGGCTGTGGATCGCGATCACCACTCCCTCCGCCTGCGCAGCTGGGGCCGCCGCCATCTCTCTCTCTCCCCTCGGCGAGCGCCGCTTATCTTTCACGCGAGAGGTCTTGGCTGGCTATCTGCTCCCCAATGGCTCGCCTTCCGAAAGATATTGTCGTGGGAGAGGAATCAAAACTTTATCCCTAGTGGTGTCATGACGAATATGCCCTTCGTTGCTCTGCGAAAAATTAGGATTCGGAGATTTTGGTTGTACTTGAAATAGAGGTCAGTAACATTTAACATTTTGTCATATTCAAAAATTTTGAAAATATTATTTGTTTTATTTATGATTTAATTTACTATAAAAATATTATAAGCATGACTTATCATTTTTATATTTTTAATATTTTTTTTAAATAAAACGAACGGTTAAGGATTTTTAAAAAATCTAAATCCCTTGTTGTGTATAGCACTATAGCTGTGTGCCTGTGTCCCATGTCTTCGTCCCTGTGGCTGGGTGCGATTTGGTGTTTTAAGGCCAACCTTCCTGAAGGTGAATGGCTGTGAACTGTGAATCTCTGATAAATTTGCTTCTGTTAGTACATACACAGTGTATCAACTTTGATCTAAAAAAAACTTCATTTCAACTTGTTAGTATTACTTCATTTCCAGTTTTCCAAAGCACTTGATTCCCAAGCATTTCATATGCAATAAGTACCACATTAGTTTCTGCTAAATTCATGAATTTGTGTCCTGATGAAGTGGCCAGGCTGGAGTTGTCAAATACTGTACAGAATCTGCAGAGGTGCAGCTAATCTGGTGACCGCAACAAATTCTCACAAAGCGGATCAACACAAGACTTGAAAACAGGTTGAAATCACAAGCAAAAGAATCAGATATGAGAGATTTATTTGAATGTACTCGTAAATCATCATGCCTGAATACATGGAAGTGGAGCGAACTCATTCGCAGGCTAAACAGTACTAAGATATCACAAAAGTTGCAGCCTCCAAAGCTCAAATTGAAACCGTCCCATCTGTATGGCTACCGGCTAAACTACATGTAATTCATGTATTCATTCTTTGTTCGAAATGAATTCAAGTATTCACTCAGCTCCATCAGAAGAGGTACTTTGACAGAACGTACTTGGGAGCAGATCTCCTGTCTCCCATCCAGTGCTGCATATGCACCCCAATGGCGTCCAGGTGTTGCCCACTCCGGCCATGGAAGCCCACCACTTTCCCTTCCGTCTTCGCCGATGAGAAGTATGCTCCGAACTCTTCTCCAAACGGCCCGTACTTCCCTCGGTTGCTGATGAAGGTGATTGACCTCAGAGCCCTTGGCCCTTCCTCCCTGTTGGTGTTGTAGTAGCCGTATACGCATGTCAGGACCTCTTGTGGGTAGTCTAGCTTAATCTGCAAGTGCATTTGGAGAGTGGTTATTATTTACTATGCTATTGATGAAAATGAACATATCCTATATTGTTGTTGTAAATTGCATGAGTTTTATTCCTTGACAGAAGGAACTTGATTGGTAATAGTACTCGGTACTCACCCTATGGGTTATGTGGCCACTGGTTCCATGCCTTGCAGACCAGACGGATTGGTCACCCCTGTCGTACTCGATTTGTATTGAGCCAATAAAGGTGCCTCTCATGACATAGATTTGCTTCACACCAGTGTAGACACCATCATCCCATGGCCGGCCTCCATCACCACCCCATGGCCCTGGACCCATTGGAACTGGCTCTTTCACCATGCTGTAAGCAACCTGCAAAAATGGTTCACAACTTAGCTCTGCAGCTAATGTATGTGGTAAATCTGCAACGTCCACATATTTATGTAATAATGCAGACAAGATCAGTAGCTACCTCATCATATGTTTCATTCCGTGATTGCGCAAGCATGTCACGCAGAGAGGGGTTCATCTCAGTCACTGATCTACTACTAACTCGCGGCGGTGTCAACTTGCCTTCCTGAACATGGACGCCAATGCCATCAATGTACCAACCTTCCCTGCCATGGAATCCTACTATCCTCCCATCAGTAAAACTGGTGGAGAAGTATGTGCCATACTCATCCCCATATGGTCCATATCTCCGCTTGTTCGTGTGGAATGTGAGTGATCTGACCACTGTTGGACCCATAATCATTGTTGGACCGTAATAGCCAGTAATATGAGTCAAGACCTCTGAGGGAAAATCAAATACTATCTGAAGAACAAAGGTTACATTTCATCACAACCATGTACGTAACAGCACAGTTAACCAAAAGAAATGCAGTACTGAAATCACATTTACCTTGTCTGGTGAAACAGCTCCACTGAATCCATGTTTGTTTCCCCACACTGCCTGGCCATTTCGATCATAAAGTACCTTTATAGAAGTAATTCCCACAGCGCGTGTCAAATTGATCTGCCACACACCGGTGTACATGCCATCATCAAACATGGTGCCACCACTTCCACCCCAAGGACCATAAGTCTCGTGGCTACCCACAGCTGCAGCTCCTCTCTCTCCGTAACTAGGAAAAGATACCATCTGAAGGGGTGGACTAGTTTGCGGCACCTTATTCCAGCGGGCTCCATCACTGTAATCTGGAGAGGGATTTGTATACTGCTGATCAGGGTAGTTGCTAGTATAAACACTGTAACTATCATGTCTATCCCGCACTGCAAGGACCATGTCATATCCTGAAGCACTGTCAGGAAAGCTATAACCGTTTCTGTTATATGCACTTGTAAGCCTTTGGCTCTGAGGCAAGGCTGGAGAATTTGATTGATCTGGAACTTGAACTTGCTTCAGATAAAAGCCTATTGAGTTGAGATACGACCCCGACCTTCCATGAAAACCAATAATTTTGCCACTGCTAACTGGGAGCGAGAAAGGCGTCCCATCTTCTGTACCGAAAGGCCCATATGTGGAACGGTTGCTTTGAAATGTCAATGATCTTATGATAACTGGAGTCCCACAGACTGATCCGTAATAGCCACTTACAGACAGAAGGATTTCATCCGGAAAATCTAGCTTCACCTGTAGATTATACGTACAAAATTAACAATTTTGTTTCAGGAATACAGAAAATAATTATTTGCTTCTTCAAAGTAGAATGACGGTTAAAGTAGGCTCCTGCTGTATAAACTTATCAGAACTTTATTTAAACAAGTCAGTATGTCATAGATTTTATCTCACCAAAATAAACATGAGAGCCATACATAAAATTTTAAAAATGCTGTAGTGAGGATATGTCAGACTAGACCTTATCTGTTTCAGAACCTCCATCAGTGCTCCCATGTGTCCCTGACCAGACTGAATTTCCTTTCAGGTCATATTCAATCCTTATGGAGTCAATAGCTGCACCATGGGTGATGATGACCTGGCGTATTGTTGAGTATACACCGTCATCCCAAGGGTATCCTCCTGTGCCACCCCAAGGACCAACTACTATCCCGTCGCTGCTTTTGATACTCTATTAGACATGGACACCAAAATTTAGTGAGACCATGAACCCTTGACAGCTGAATTTGAGTTCTAACAATACATGGTTTTTCAAGAAAACAATATATCTGCATATCATGGTTAGATTAACCAAAATACCCGCACAAGATTCACTGCAGGTTTTCAATTAATGAAAAAGATGGCAATGATGTTTGACATGCCACTGTGACCCTACTATTAAGCAACAGCCCGAGGCTTGTAAGCTTCAACATTACAAGTCCTATTTGTCACAGTGGTAACAATTCTATGATAGCATTTCTGAAGATAGTGTGCATGCTTAAATATCCGACTGTTGGCAGTTGGCATACATCTGTTTAGGAAAACAAACACATACGTAACCAATATCATGAACAAACAAGAATGTACCATATCTCGCTGCCCAAATAGGTTCAGACACTTGGAGAATCAACAATTTAAGAATTTGAGATTGTGCCACCTCCTTCTGCTGTTACCAGTCTGCTACTAAAATATGAGATTATTAAGACAGCAAGAAGAACACACCTGCCAATTTATAGGATGACAGGAACAAACGAGGCCAGGGAAACAAGCCACTCTCTCAAGCTGGCAGACGCGTTAACGGTTCAAGAGACCTGAAAGCAACCAGAGGGAACTCGATTCGCTAGCCTACTGGAGCCAATTCAAAAATCACGCACATGAAAAGAAATAAACTCACGATTCAATCTTTTCCCAACCACACATATTCTCCTTTTCCTACTCTCCCATGCCTGACCGACTTTGCACGATTCCCTGCATTAACGATGTAGAATTAAAGAAGCAAACAACACAGAATAAAATAATATAAACAACATATTGCACAACATCAGTTCTACTACTACTACATCACAACGTTTTTCCTCGTTGATTTTTTTTGTGTGCGCGTCTCAGTGTATGTGTGTGTGGATGGGATTGGCCTGGCGTAAAGAGGGAATACTAAAATTCAAAAAAAAAAAGAGGGAATAATGGGACAAGAAATGTGAGATCATGTGCAGAATTAACTTGCAGGGTTCTTGATTCCTCTTATGAGATGGGCGATGACCAAGTACATGCACTTCACTCGGTTCCTGATTTTACTAAGTGGCCGCACTGAGAACAAAACTAAAGTAAAAAAGAAAATGGAACCAAACAAAAGATTTTGGTACCATTTCCCAAATCCCTAGTGACTCTTGTACCATGACAAATTAACAATGCCATCAATCTACTCTTCTCCCCTCTCGCAAATCACAACCACATTTCTATGCCTCGAACGCTAGCCACGCAAAAACGAATCTGGGGTCTGGTTCCTCACCTTCACGAACTGGAGGGCACTTGACTTCGGTTGGCGCGGCGTCGGCCTCTGCGGAATCGCGCGCGGAGAAGAGGAGCGAAGCCGAAGCCGGCAAGCCGCCTCGCTCGAAAGTCGATAGCGAAAGCGGTGAACCGATTGGAGAGGCCGCCACGCCATCACTGGCGTGAATCTGGCGCCATAGACTTTTTTCCTCTTGCGGATGAGACGGCGCCGACTTCAGCAATCTGGGACACTGAGAGGGCCACCCGCGGCCGTTGGATGAAAAATGTGCGGTCCCATTTGGTCCACGTGCTCGACGGATTCCGCTGGCTTGAACTCGTCGGCGATGAGCACCAATCGTCAGCGCCCTCACTTGGGAAAATTACTGCATCTGATTAGCTTGTTTTACGTTGTATACAGATTAGTTAGATTATCTTGGCTAGACGCTGGTTGCCGAAGATCAGGTTACTCAGATGATATCTTTGCAGGGTTTTGGAATCCAGTCGCTGGACTGAACGCCCATGATACTCATTAATCGCAGTTAGAACTGCATTGGTAAGAGAATACATTCAGGTCAACCAGATTGAAGTTGTTTTGTGAGCCTTGGATTGTTCAGGATGTTTGAGTTTAAGCTCTAATATCTGTAGAACGAACTAATAGTCATCAAGAGTTCATGCATGGACTTAGCACAACCTCTTTATTATCAATCTATCATACGTAATAACTGTTTTTTTTCCTCTAGTACAAATTGAGTGAAAAAATCCAGGTTTGTCTAACATGTACAACAGCAGAATTACAGAGCAACGTGTAATTCACCAATGCACCAGCATGCATCAGAGCGGCAGGAAACTTGAAGAAAGCAGCTATTCAACCACTACTGAGCCTCCTACCACTTAGCAGCACTGGTGCAAGATCGTGCATGCATCTGCATCTGTTAAAGGGGATGGTCAGCATAAGGTACGGAAAAGGTAAGGTGATATTAGATGTTCATGTCAGCTGCACCTCACCAAAGAAAGTTGGCCTGAATTATATGTTCACTGATCCAACAGTTCCAACAAACCACCCCAAGAGGGAACTTTGGAGAAAGACTGTTTCCTACTCCCTTCCTCCATGACAGAGAAGTTGCCGTTATTAGCCTGAAACAAGGCAAGCACTAGTTCTCAGAATATGCAAAGTAAAAAAAAATTGAAATATGATATAAATTACAGTGAAATGGAAGAAACAGGTAACGCACTAAGCATGAACTTAGATGATTCGAGGTTGGTCTCGTATAGGATGCCAAAACCATTTTACTATGTACCTTGAAGCATCGTTTGCTAGCCGTGTCACAAATCGGGTAGTCATGAGGACAACAATAACGATTATCCTTGCAACAAACTGCACTATCCAGTTCACAACAGCTCCAAGAAAGGCAAAACCCCAAGAGACGCCAGGAGCAGCAGCAGGTGGATCCTTCAGGACAATAGGTAAGAAGGCTGCACTTGGTTGGACCTGGGCCTGGTGAAGGAGGAGGATTTGGGCTTGTTTTTGTAGGGAATGATGGCATCTGGTTTATACCGCAGATACCATAGGAATTGCCAGCATTTCGACGCATATGCATATAGCCCTTCATTCCCCAACTTTCACCCCAAGAGTTTTTCACAATCCAGTAATCCTTGCCACCTTCAAAACCATATCCCACAATTAAAACAGCATGATCAAGCGATGTAGGACATGGACCATCAAAGATACCCTGCATAACAAAGCAAATATTAAAAGGAATCTACAGGAATTATTTATAATTGCTAAATCATGCTCATGAGACGATAAACCAACAAACTATGTACTATTATTTCATACCTTGGAGTATAGTTGAAATGCTCTAGCACTTCCACATATTCCTACGCTAACAGGTTGCTGGGCAACAGCCTGAAGTAAAAGATCTTCATTGTTGGCAGGTACATCTTTGTAGCCATCAATTGTTACCACTCTCCTTTTTAGCTGCATTTCAAGCAGACAAATGATTGTATTAGTATGCCAGGTAGAGCGTATCTTTAACATTTGTGGAATGTATACATTTCCATCTTACCTTGTTCTTGTTACATGTTCCATCTGTTTCACGATATGGGTAATCCTGCTCCGTGTCAATTCCACCATTTTTAACCACAAACTTATAAGCATAATCCATGAGCCCACCACCACAACCACTATTATAGGATCTATCACAATCTATTAGTTCCTGTTCAGAAAGGCTGATCAGGGAACCGGTCTTGATCTTGTTTATTCCCTCCATGGCACCTGTAGCCGAGAAGCTCCAACAAGCACCTAAACAACAATCCAGACCACATTAACTGGAAGTACAGGCACAGTTTAGACACTGAAAATAAGGCAGCATCAGCAGTTAAAAATGAAACTTCAAGAATCATGTATGAATTATTCAACAAAAGTAAACAAAACCTATACACAAGTCCAAATGAGTGCTTCAATTTTTGTGCCAAGAAACACCGCTGCACCTACTTTGTAAAACAACAGTCATATTTTCTGAGAAGGTTCTTATGTGGCACACATTTATATTTTTTGAAGTAACAGGTAATCTAACCCAGTTTTCAAACAAAAGCAGAAAAGGAACACACAGTCTGTAAAATAATGTATATTTGCCATCTTTCCAATTCTATCGAGGCATTTTAAGATAATTCCCCAACCTAGAACACTTGATTTCTGGATGCATGATAGTTAATACTAGACTACCAAGATTCTTACTGAAGACATAAGGCACAACTGCACAGCTGTACCACATACTGAAGCAACGGATAGCTGTTTTCACACTAGAAACTTACAGAAATTTCTAGATAGGCTGAACAACGACCTAAACTGGCTGTAAACAGTACAAGTCTAATTTAAAATCTCAGTAGTGTGCAATGAAAAATCTCATTTTGAAAAAGAGAGATAACTGCACCTGCCACCCTCCCTCTTTGTGTGTGTGTGGTTGTACTGTATGTCAACCAGGACAATCACTTCATTATTCATTGTAACAATAGAAATCTTATGGATTTTGATCTAGTGCTGGAAAGAGCTCAACCGACTAGAAGACAAATTTGTTTTGGAAATTTAAGTCAGTAAAATTGTAACCAGGGTCCTGAAGAAATGTCTGATGTCACTTAAGTTTCATCAACATACCTCACCAACTACAAGAAAATACTACTAGATAATAAGATCGTTTTTAGCAGGCACCTTAATGATAACTAAATATACAGGTGGCATAGTACACTTCAAGCAAGAATGCTTCCAAGGTCTACGAAGTGCTAACCATTAATTGAATCATTGAATCTACCAGCAAGAGCCCCCAATGAGTTCTGAAAAGTCAATTTTCAGTTTTTTTTTTGGTTAGCCTCCTCTAATCTCAAATTCCTAAGATTCTTGGAATCCTTTGTATCTACTACAAAAATGCCCTGCTCACATGATTCTTACTTCCTTTTCCTTTATTAACAACATCTGGAGCATGTATATATATAGCTAACTAAAATCAATTCCCCAAAAGCAATTGGAACAAGTCATTCTGACAGAAAATACACCAACGCCTTTCAGTCTAGATACCGTAGAACAGATCGACAATATGGTGCTCTCACCACAGCTGCCTTGATCCTTGACCTTGGTAACCGCGCCGCTCTCCCTCCAATCCACCGCGTCCGGCACGGCCCCGACGCCACCGCCGAGCCCAAGGTACGG